>BJCO01637373.1:0-10392 GCA_018326465.1 Flaveria floridana | reverse complement strand
CTGAAGACATCAGCTGATGACATCTACTGAAGTCATCAACTGATGAAACATCTGAAGACCAAAGTCTGAAGACAAGTGCTGAAGCTTCAGAATTTATCACAACAGCTGAAGAAGTCTTCTTCAGTTGTTGTGATGGTTTTTCTTTTCAGTTGTTTTATGTTTTTCCTTTCAGTAGTTTGTACAATAGCTGAAGAGTTTGTTCTTCAGCTATTATAGTTCAGTAGTTGTAAACGACTGAAGAGGTTGTTCTTCTGTCGTTTTAGGTTTTTAGTAGTTTCCTTTTTCAGTACTTGTAATAGGTAGGACACAGATTTTGTAAGAAGATGTCAGCTGTTGACATCTTCAGTAGTTTAACGTTCTATCAGTAGTTTGTTAATAATCGGTTGATGTCACTGACAAGTCATATCAGCATTCGTCCTTTTTCTTCTATAAAAGGACGATGGCCATATTGTATTCGGTGCCGAAACGTGTGAAGTTATAGAAAACATCTTTTTGCAGAACTTTTCTCTCTCTCTCTATGTTTGTACATTTACCTGCAAAATCTTTTGTGTTCTTGCTGTAATCGCTAATTACTGTGCTAAATCCGTTGCGAAAATAATCTGATTGATCAAACTAGAGGCTGAGATCCTGTCAGTGTAGCTGGCACATGATGGGCAATCATGCCTTACTACAAGACTTTATGTTAAAAGATGGTACACATGTTGCTTTTGGTGGTGATGCAAGAGGAAAAATCATAGGAGAGGGAACAGTATCCAACTGGATAATAAGCTTTGATAAAGTCAACTATTGCTCACAGTTGAATTTTAATTTGCTAAGTGTTTCCCAAATTTCAGATAAGTCCTATTCTGCTTTGTTTGATGATTTTTTTTGTTATGTTTTGAAGCCAGGTTTTCAGGTTAGCAAAGACTGGGCGATTGTTAAAGCTGTTAGGGATCAACATGTATACAAACTGGATATGTCTCAAGTTGATCCATCTACAGAAACAACTTGCCTCATTGCTAAAGCTTCAAATGACAAAAGTCAGCTCTGCCATAGATGTCCCAGGCATTCCAACTTCAAGAATATAAACAAGCTTGTAGCAGGAAATCATGTTATCGGACTTCCATCAAAGAAGTTTTCCACTACTAATCACTGCTCAACATGTTTAAAGGGGAAGTAACACAAAGCGCCTTTAAGCCCATGTAGATATACTCAAATTCCAAACCGCTTCAAATGTTGTATATGGACCTTTTTGGACCAACCAACATGAAGTGTATTGGAAGAAAATCTTACCGTTTAGTTATCATTGATGACTTTACAAGACTTTCATGGGTTTTCTTTTTGAATGCTAAATCTGAAACGGCTGAATTATTAAAAGAATTCATCATAAAAGTTGAAAAATAAAGTAGAACAAAAGGTAAAAATAAGAAGAAGTGATAATGATACGGAATTCAAAAATGCAAATATTGACATGTTCTGTGCAGAAAAAGTAATTGCCCATCAATCCAGTACTCCCAGAACTCCACAGCAAAATGGCTTTGCTGAAAGGAAGAACAGAAATTTGATTGAGGCTGCACGATCTATGTTAGCAGGTGCGAAAATTCCTATCACTTTCTAGGAAGAAGCCATATCGACTGCATGCTTTGTCCAGAATCGTTCTTTAGTTGTGAAAGACAAACTGAAAACTCCTTATGAGTTGATGTTTGGCAGGAAACCAAACATAGATTTTCTTAAATCTTTTGGTTGTCTAGTTATGATTTTAAACTCAAGTGATCATCTAGGAAAATTTGATGCAAAATCTGATAGTGGATTTTTCGTTGGATATTCATCTGTTTCAAAATCCTATCGAGTTTATAACTCTAGGACAAATGTTATACTTGAAACATTCAACGTTAAATTCCTGGAAAATTCAATTCCATTATTTTTAAATGGTTCAGCATGGTTATTTGATTTAGATTCATTATCAAACTCTTTTAAGTCTAAGTTGTTTGATCAATCTAACTTGCTTCTTGCTTGATTCTACAGGTGAAACTAAAATTCATAAAGATCTCGGTTCTTTCTGCGATGATTCAGATTCTAACGATAATGATGACTCAAACCTAGATTATCCATTTTTCTCTTTTGTCAAAGATTCAATAATAAAAATTAATAATAATGATCAATCTAATCAAGATGAAGATCATTTCATTTCAAAAGATCATAATGTTTCACAAACAATTTCAAATGATGGTACTGAAGTTGTACAACCTGAGTTTGGAACATTATCCATTTTTAGTGATGTAGTTGATTCTGGTAATCTTGATTACTTTCTCAACTCACCGACTCAAGTTTCAAATTTCAATCCACATTCTTCAAGCCTATTGTATCAGCTTTCCAACTTCAATCAAACCAATCTGGATGTTCATGTTTATGGAAATAAGATTCTAACATCTCGTATTCACAAGAACCATCCAACTTCTCTGATTATTGGTGCTTTGAATGAGAGATATACAAGGAGTAAATTAGAACAAGAAAATCTTTGCTTATACTTATATTTTCTTTCTCAAATTGTTCCTAAAAATGTTACCGAAGCATTAAAGGAAAATAGTTAGATTGAGGCTATGCAAGAAGAATTATTGCAATTCCGCAAATAAGAAATGTGAAATCTTGTGGATTTACCTAAAGGATAAAATGCCACAGGAACAAAATAATTGTTCAGAAACAAAACAGATGATCGAGGTATAGTCATTGGAAATAAAGCAAGACTCGTTGCTCAAGGATACACTCAAGAAGAAGGTATTGATTATGATGAAGTATTTGCTCCAGTTGCAAGACTTGAATCAATTTGTTTCTTCCTTTCTTATACACCATTCATGCAATTCAAAGTGTATCAAATGGACATAAAGGGTGCCTTCTTGTTTGGACCAATTACCGATGATTTATATGTAAAGCAACCTCTGGGTTTTAAAGATTTGAAATTTCCACATCGTGTGTACAAGCTTAGCAAAGCTTTGTATGCACTCCATCAAGCCCCTAGAATTTGGTATGAAACATTATCACAACACTTAATCCAACATGGATACACGCGAGGGAAAATCGATCCAACTTTATTCATTAAGAAGGATGTTGATGATTTCTTATGTGTACAAGTGTATGTTGATGATATCATATTTGGTTCTACTAGTCCAAAATTATGCATTGAATTCGAAGAAATAATGAAGTCTCGATTTCAAATGAATTCTGTGGGAAAAATAAATTTCTTTCTTGGACTTCAAGTCAAGCAATCTGCAGATGGTATTTTCATCAATCAAGAGAAGTTCGTTGACAAGCTCTTGAAGAAACTTAAACTACAAGATTGTCAGTCCATTAGAACTCCAACTGATATAAAAACCAAGATTGAGCCTTATCCAAAAGGAAAATCTATAGATCAAACATTATACAGATCTATGATTGGTTTATTAATGTATCTTACTGCATCAAGACCAGACATAATGTATGATGTTTGTGTCTGTGCCAGGTATCAATCAGACTCGAAAGAATCTCATTTAATTGCTATAAAAAGAATATTCAGGTTTCTTAAAGGTAAACGTGCTCTAGGGCTATGGTATCCTTAAGAAGGAAACTTTGAGTTACATGGATATACTGATAGTGATTATGGAGGATGTTGTCAAGATAGAAAATCTACTAAGGGTCGTTGTCAGATTTTAGGACCCAGATTAATCTTGTGGCAATGTAAGAAACAAACAAATGTCTCTGTTTCAACCACAGAAGCTGAGTACATAGCTGCTTCAGCAGGATGTTCATCCTTTGGTTACAAAACCAAATACTGGATTACGGGTTTAACAATCATAAAACTCCAATTTACATTGATAACACTACTGCTATGTTCATTACAGCTAATCCTGTCCAACATTCAAAAATAAAACATATCCAGATTTGATATCATTTTCACAAAGATAATTATGAAAATTGTTTAATCATTCTAAGTCAATTTGCACCTAAAAAATAGTTGGCAGACCTATTTACTAAAGCCTTCTTACCAGGACAGTTTGAGTATTTGGTAGAGTCAATTGGTCTCATTAACCATGTGTAAAAGCTGGTTTTGTGAGCATTTCAGTTAAATTAAGTCTTAACATGATCAGAACCCTCCTTTCTCTAAATAGGACATAACAAGAGAACTTGTGAGAGTTAATTACCTGATTGTATTTTGTGTGTGACCGTTTCTTAGAAAAAGTAAAACCAAATATAAAAACAGAAAATTCAAATCAAAAGATAAAAAAACATAAAGCAAAAACTAAAAAAATAGTTTTTCTTTTTTTTTAATTCATTTTTTAAGAATGAATCTATCCTTGCAATATCTGAGAAATGATAGTACATTAGTTGGATCAGCTGCATTTCACTCGACAATAAAGTCTGACAAGATCAGATATGATGTGTAGGCCTATTCATGCAATTATACTGAACAAGTTAATTCTTGTGATTAAACTAAATCATGTATGCATGTATGTGTGTTCATCTTAATACTAATGAGTAGTATTAGCTTATCAGATTGATTGCTTGTAAAGTTACAAAACTCACACCTGGTGGTGATATGAATAATCGTGAGATCTGTTACAAGCATCAGCTCACTTCTCTGTTATGAGTGATCATAGACCTGAAGTGATGAGATATACTTTCTTGTAAGTGATTATAGACCTGGATACTCTCCTTTGATTCAAAAAGATGCCAATGTGCATAACCCATTCAAATGGATGGTTAGAGATTATTAAATGTTTTATCCATGATAATTCTCATCTAAATTATAAACATGAACTCTGGTTATGAATATATGTCAGGTAATACGTTGAGAAACTATACTTTCTTGCATACCTTGATAATAGCTGATCTCTCTATGTCTATGTGTGAATCACATCTTAACACTCATTCGCATACCTTGTCATATCAAAATCAATCTAAGAATTGGAAGAGTAAGTGTGCTGATTATTTTGCCAATAACACTCATTGTCTGTCCTTGGATCTTGTGTATCCTGTGCTGTGAAATCACTGACCTGGAACACACTTGATCAGGAGTTCATCATTATCTATGACTATCCATAATTTATTTTATTTTAATGTGTCAATCTTAACTGATATGATCTCATTGCCGACATTGATTCAATTGTAAATATTAGATTTTTATTCTACTTTAACTTTGATTTGTGCATGTTTTCTATGTGCCGGCGTATTAACAATGATTAGTGTGCTCTTCATATGCATATTCAAGAAACATCTAAGTTTTATTAAACTTAAAAGTTTAGGGGGAGTTAAAAGTAAAAGTGTCTAAGATAAAATAATTCAAATTTCAAGATATGAAAATTCAAAATTAAATGTTTTGAATGGATAGGATGAAGCTAAAAGTTCAAGCATGTGTGTGTTTGTCAAAATGTACAAATGAACCAGAAACATTTTAATGTGGAAAATCTTCTTGCAATAATTTAATATGAAATTATTTGTTAAAATCAGGGACAAAAATGAAGGGAAATTGTTTTTTTTATTTAAAACAAAAATAAAAAGGTCAAAACATAAAAAATAAAATCTTAATTTAAAAATACAAGTTTGAAATGTCAAAAGTTCAAAACTGAGGGTCACTAATGTAAATTTTGAGTGAAAGTCAAAATTTGACAAATTGTTAAATATTAGCATATGAACAACACTAATGTGTTTAAACAGTGTTCAGGTGGAAAACTTGAAAATTACAAGTGTTGACTCCTGAAAGGAATCTCATGCACCTAAACAGTATTCAAAAGTCCAAATAGGAGCATGATGATTTTTTAGAAATTTTACAAGTGTTGGGCGTTTCAGACAACCTCATACGCCCTTAAACAATTGTCATAAGTCTGAAAATTTGGTTTAAGTGTTGGGCGTTTCATCAATGCTCATGCGCCTGCATAGTACCAAGACTTTCAAGAGTTGGTCGTTTTAAGTAAAAAATTACCAAATGTTAGGCGTTTCAGCTAGTCTCATGCACCTGAACAGTGCAAAAGCGTCTAAAAAGTGCAAAAGCGCCTAAATAGTGCTTATGCGTCTGAACAGTGCTCATGCGCCTAAGCTCATACGCACAAACAGTGCTCATGCGCCTAAATACTTTGTGCAAAAATCAACCCCTTACGCACAAACAGTGCTCATGCGCCTAAGCCCATGCGCACAAACAGTGCTCATGCGCCTAAAATTTTCACTTAGTATATATACAACACTTTGTGATTTCATTCATTTCATTCACTCAAAGCCCCTAAACTCACACACCTGAATCTCGAACACTCTGATTCTTAGATTCTGATTGTTTCTTATTCAAATCTTGCAATTTATAATGTGTTTATCAGATTATAAACGTAAGTTCATGAATAAATTCATACAAATTTCAAGATTCAAACTTGAATTTGATTGGGCGTTTCATTGCTATTCGGGCGTATGAACCCTAGTCGAATGTTATGTTTGAAATTTGTAAACAAAATAAGAATTAAGAGCATAAATTGATGATAGATTGTGAATGTAAACTTGATTTCGATCATTTTGATTCATTCAAACTGTATTTCATCAACATTGATCCGATGATGATGGTTCATCAGTTGCAATGAAGATGAACGGTCAAGTTTCATAAAAATTCAATTTCTAATAAGTGCTGATAAAAATTTAAAGAATTGATGTTTTTTAAATCAAATATACACTAACTTGAATATATTTTGATTTTTAATAGAATATATAAACAGTTATAAAAAAATTTAAAGTTCAAGTTAGATTTAAAATTCTTAAAACATAATAATTCTTTAAATTTCTATAATCATTCATTGATCTCAAAATGTTAATATCAAATTGAGTAATTTTTTAGTTTCATGATTGCAGATGGCGGAATTGAAGTTTGAACCTAAGCACAATGTAGCTGCATTACTTGATGAAGATGTGCAAGATGCTATAAGCTATGAAGAGATGATTAGATTCTTGCTGATAACCTAGTATGTATGTGCCATGTGTTATCAGTCAGTTATTTATGCAAGACTAATCAAGAGATTTTAGAACACAACAAGTGTTGAGATTGATGATGAAGGAAGGAAAGTTGCAAGGGGATTCATAAAAAATGATAGGATGATAGAAGTATCTGAAGATTCTATCAGAGTTGCTTTAAGATTGGGACAATATGACCCTAATGCCTAAGCTGAGTTATCATTTAATGAGTGTAGAGACACATTTATAGCTATGGGTCACCTAGATCATTTTCTCAAGAAACAATTCTTTAGAGCCAGAGTATACAATCATTGGAAATTACTTTGTTATATCTTCCAACATTGAATGTCTAAGAGGAGTGTAGGATGGAATTCTTTCCCGGTAGACATAGCATCATGTAAAACTCGGTCAATTCCCAAGAATATCAACCAAGATCTCAATCTCACGAACACGGAATATAAGTGAGATTGGAAGAAGACAAACAATGATCAAAAAGGCTTCAATTGATAATCAATATGATTACAATCTTGTGCGAAAATGCACAGAACAATTACAGAGCAAATTGAACTGAAAACTGAGAAAACTTAGCTACAAAAGCGAAAAATACATATTTATACTAAAACATAGAGTTCTCGCGTGACAAGTCATTTCGCGCGGATCTTCATCTCGCGCGAGTCCAGCTTTTCGTGTGAGATTAGCATTTCGCTTGAATTCTTCTTTTTCACTTGAATCCTTCATTTAGCTTTCGTTGTTTTGCCGAGCCTTATCTAGTATTCTACAATCTCCCCCTAGGCTCGATGAAACACTCTTAATCAAAATCAACGTTAGCTTTCTTGTAAGTGCCAGAATATGCATACCATTTATTTCTAAGGATCCGATCTGTCATCCAAACATATTGGCAAGATAAAAAGTAAACAGACTCGTCAGCTGAAATAGGACAACGTAGCAGCTTGATCAAGTCGTCTTTGCCGAATTTCATTAAGTCAGCTGGATCAATGATTCTGAATGATCTATCAATGCATTTGATCACAGCCTGACCTGAATCCTTTTCATAACTCCAGGATATAAATTGTTTCAAAGAATTTGGAGGAACAGGAGCATGAACTGGGACTTTCCTTATAAATTTGGGATGTTGATAGACTCTGATTTTCGTTGGAGCTTTGGTATTTTCATCAATTCTAGAAAAGTCATCAATCACCTTTGACTTTGTAGTTCTGAAGTCCTTGAAGTTAGCTCCCATCTCTCTTCTTTTCTTTGATCTCATTAATTCAGCTTCTCCATAGTTGCTTTCATTGAAAAATGGAGCTTTTCCTATTGCATAAAGATCAACAGCTCGTAAAGTATGAAAGTCTTGAGTGCTATTCAGATAGTCTATCTCTCCATTCTTTCTCTTTATAACATACATCTTTTTCTCACCATCAAAAGCCCAGCTTATAACATGTGACATCTCACCATATTTTTCTTTAGGCTTAGATACAAATAGAAAATACGACTCTTTGGGTGGTGGTGGTGCTTTGAACTGCAATCCTCCTCTGGTATATAAAGCAATCTGCCCAGTAGAGTCCTTTTGTATTGTACCAGAAGGAGTTGGATCATTTACAGACTCAGTAGGAATTTCACCTTCTTCTAGATTAATGTCTTTGAATAAGTCCTGTAAGTTGTTCCCAAAAATATCAGTATACTCATTTTGTTATTCTACATCATCAAATAACCCAAATTCTTCTTCTGTAGCTTCAGTTGAAATAGATAGCTTGAATGAGTATAACTCTTTATCATATAAATCTTCAGTGGTAGGATCCAGTGGTTCATATCCTTCTAGATCACCAGCACTTGGTCCAGAGACATTGTCAGTGCTAGTATCACCAGTTGGAAGCATCATATGTTCTGGTTCAACTAAAGCTGTAGATGTGAAAGCTTCAGTGATAGATACTTCAGATGTAATTGGAACATCTTCAGTAGTACTAACACTTGGCTGTTCCTTAGTAGCTTGAGCTTCGTTGACCTTTTCAATTTCTTGAAAATTCTCTACAGGAGATGGACTTGGTGAACGCCTGCTCGTCTCACCAATCACAGTTGTAGATCGTACAACATGTGGTTAATGGAAATATGTCTGAGAAATAAACTCTCTTAGCTCATTCAGCTGTCTCTCCAATCCAGACGAGTAATCAAACATATTCTTCATTTCTTGCTCCAAAGAAGCTATCCTCGTATCCTTAATTGCAGAATCAAGATGAATCATGGTGATCATCTTAATCTTTTCTTTATTTTCTTTTCTCAAATCAGCAATCAGCTTGACATTTTCAAAGCTTTCTTTCTCCAAATTCTTGACCCTTTCTTCTAAAGTTATAGAATGAGGAGCACTTGTGGATTCTTCTCTTCCTTGAAAATATGGTGGAGTATTCAGAAAAGTATCTACATCAAACTCCAGATTTTCTTGTCGTGGAGGAGTTGAGAAACCAGGGTCAGAGACATTTGGTGGATCAGAAACAGGAGTAGGTTATTTCTCAGTAGCTGAGGCAGTCAAATCAGCTATCTGTTCTTCTTCAGTTACCTCTTTCTCAGGTGATCTTGGAATATCAGAAATAATAGGCTGTTCAGTTTCTGTGATGATCACATGAGTTCAAGGTTTCCTAGGAACACCACCTTTTCCTCTTTTCCTGTCAGGGAAATCTTTCCTCCTTGCCATTCGTTTACGCCTCATTGATGTACTCGGGGACTCCTCAGGGATGTAATCTGTATCCCTATCTTCAACATTTATTCTTGAGGAAGTTGGTGTAGAAGGAGTCTGGTCAGTTTGAATAACATAGGGAACATTCCCTATCTGATTACTAGCAGTCTCAGAACTTGAAGCAGAATGAACAACACCTTCTTCATTCTCAGCTTGAGTTGGATCATCTTTAAATAATCTTTCTATCAGCATCTACATCATCTCTAGCCTCAGATGTAGAAGTACCAGTTTACACTTCATCAGTTGGAACATCTCCTCCCAAATCACCAACATCTTCTTCTATCTCAGAAAATCCGCCAATCTTAGCAAAACTTTCTCCTGAGCACTTGTTTCCTCGTGCTCCAGTAAGATGAGTAAAGATCTTCTTCTTAATGGTCTGAACAACATATTTGGGAGATCTTAGAGTGGCAAGCTCAGGATAGGCGTCATTAATTACCAGCTGAATGAATCGATGATACATGATAAACTTCCTTCCCGGATTAGTAGTAGCATTTTTCTGCATCTCCTGGAAGATTGCTCCAGAAATACTAAAAGGAAGATCACCCACTAGGGAGACTAATAAAGATCCAAAAACAGCACTCAGACTGTCCATCCCCGCCTTCAAGTGGCTTAGACAGTGAATAACCACATGAAATAGATACTTCCAATATGGTGGCAACCACTTCTTCTCCAGACTAGGATATCTGTACTCATATCCCATCCGAGTTAGACAGTCAATAACAACATCA
>BJCO01637366.1:0-18673 GCA_018326465.1 Flaveria floridana | reverse complement strand
AGGTGTCTTATTACTTTCTTTGACAATCAGAGTTCTATTTTGTACAAAGCATGATGTGTTAACTGCTTCTACCCAAAAGGTGATTGGCAGTTTAGCATCTGCTAGAATGGTTCGTGCTACTTCAATTAGTGTTCTATTTCGTCTTTCAGCTACCCCATTTTGTTAAGGAGTTCTAGCTTCACTAAATTGATGAGCTATGCCTTTGGTTGTACAAAAAGAACTCATATCTTCATTTTTAAATTTTGTCCCATTATCACCCTGATTGTTTTGGCTTTAAGATCAAGTTGATTTTCAATTTTTATGATAAAATCTTTTATTAATTGGGACGCTTCGTTTTTATGAAGTAAGAAGAAGACCCATGTGAATCTGGAAAAGTCATCTATGATCACCAAACAATATTATTTCTTTCCAATACTCATAACATGAGTAGGTCCAAAAAGATCCATATGAAGTAGCTTCAATGGAGAATCGTTTGTGTTCACCAACTTTGGCTTGTGAGAAGACTTGTGTTGTTTTCCTTTGAGACACGCTGAACAGTGGTCAATAAAGTGAAATTCGTTTTAGGGTAAACCAGCAACATGATTTCCCTTAACCAATCTGTTCATGTTTTTGAAATTTGTGTCTCCCAAGCGTCTGTGCCAAAGTTGTTACTCATCAAAAGATGCTTTTCACAGAAGACATGTTTCTTCTTTAGGTAAAGCAGAATTGAGGTTTAGGACATAAGTATTATTCTTCCTCGGGGTTTTCAAGACAACCCATTCTTCAGGAATTTGGAATCCTGGTCTCAGAATGTAGTAATAAGTGTCAGTGAAGTGAGTTGAATATTTCTTGTCACAGATCTGAGACATGTTGAGCAGATTGAAGTTTAGTTGTTCACAGTAGTTCACTATGTCAAAGCTCAGCATCCCATTTGTCACAGATCCTACACCAGTAATTCTGCCATCTTGTGAATCTCCCCAAATGCAACAGTAGTTCCTTGAATATGCTTGAAGTCAAGAAGGAGGGAACGATCTCCAGTCATGTGTCGGGAGCATCCACTGTCCATATACCATAAGCTATTGGACCTGTATGAATGACCCTACAAGCACAGAAAGAACTAATTAGAATGTGAAACCTAAGCCATGATGGTCTTGAGTTTCCCGTTCCTATTCATGATAGTAACCTGTTGGTACTTTCGTCTAAACTAGGGCTTTGGGGATGAGGTCATGCTTGATTTCGTTCTAAATCTTGGTTGGTTTATCATATGAACTGAAGAGTCAGACGAATATTCAACTCTTTGATCCCTATTTCTTTTCAGAAATTGGACACGTTTTTTGTTGTCAAACTTTGTCTTAGAGTTGTAAAAATCATGAGTTTGTTTTACTTTTTGTTTTTTATATTTTTGATCTCTGTTTGACTCTTTCAGGTTTTTCACATCAACATCGGACTTAGAAATTCTTTGATGAGCATGACTATTGATCTTGTGTTTCTCAGACATGATTGGGGAGATGGGCTTGTTTTGAGGCATTCTCAATCCCTTTTGTTTGAAGAAACAATCAGATGTGTTATGATTTGTCATGTTACAGACTGAACAGTATTTATTGAAATAGCAGTTCTTGGTGGAATGATTGTTCATATCACAGATTGAGCAGTATTGTTTGAAAAAGCATTTGTCTGTTCTGTGATTAGACATTTCACACACATTACAATACATGTGTTTGTTTCTAGCTACTGATCCTGGTGTTGAGGCTTTTGTAGCTTTACCAGTTTTGGATTGAGTTTCATTCCTTGATTTTGATGAGAAGCCTGATCATCCCTGTTAGTAGTTTGTTTCACAACACTACTAACTTTGTTTTTCTTAGGCTTATTTTGCTTTCTTAATCTTTTCCTAACCTCCTTTTCTAGTTGGTTCACATGCTCTTTGTTGAAAATATCAAAGCCAACCCCTTGCTTTGATTTTAATGTTTGAGGGTCTGAGTTAATTTTAGCTTTTAAAGCCTGAGAAAATTTTCTTTTGATTTTTGGTGAATCATTATCTGATTTGATTGAATTCTTAGGAGAGTTGATTTCACAATCAGATCTGCTTTCAGCAATTAGATTCATACTATCAGCTTTTATCTTCTTTTCTTTGGAAATTGCAGGAATGAATTTTACAAAAGGAACAATGGCCTTGATTGGGCTTATTGTTTTGATGACACTCATTGTCTTGTCTGAGCACTCCTTGATTTTAATTGGGTGACCTAACTTGATTTTATCCTTATTTGTTTCAATGTAAACACTTGGTTTATTTTGAGGATTAGTGACTTGTTTTACTATTGTTTTTTGTTCAATAGTGTTAGGTTCAGTTTGCTGTTTGAGTGTAACAGATTCAGGCATGACAGTGTAGTTGTCATTGTATGGTGATGGACGAGAATTATATCCAATCCTAGACATATCCTTGGGATCCTTTTGAGAATCAAGCATCTTTTGCAGCTTTACTGATGACTGTTGAAACTTTTCTAGTTTCATTTCAGTAAGTGTTTGTTCAGCTTTTGATTGAGCCGACTTTTATGTTAATTGCTCATTCTCAGCTGCAAGAGTGTACTTTTCACCATGCAGTTTTTCAATGTCAGAGATGAGAGATTTAATTTTGATTTCAAAGCCTTTTATTTCTCTCTTCAGCATCTCTGACTTGACTTTTTCTTCTTTTATTTTGGTCGGCCAATTTAAGATTGTGCTCTCTATAACCTTGCAATTCATTAATGCATTTATCACTATAAGGTTAGATTTTACCTCAGTTAGCATGGGAGATGGACCATCATTGCTGTGAGCCATGAGTGCATGGTTTTGGAATTGAGGCTTTACTTCCTCTGCATACATGCTCCAGTCACATACTCCATCTTGCCTGATAACAAGAGCATTGGCTAATGACTGACTGCTTCTATAAGCATGGTTGGTCAGTTGAGGTTGAGTCTGATATGTTTGTTGTTGTTGATGATGATAATGCTGCTGTTGATGATTGTTAGAGTGAAAACTTGAAGTTGGTTGTGATGATGACTGACTCTGAGAAGGTCTTTGAGAGTTGTAGTTTCTTCTGGGTGTATTGCATTCTCTAGAGAATTGGCCAGTCATGCCATAGTTGAAGCACTTCACTTTTGATTTGTCATACCCAAGCTTGGTGTTTTCATTAAAGCTGAGCTTTCTACCTTTTCTGAAAAACTTCTTTGCTCTCATAGCAATCATGGCCATTTGCCATTGTAAATCCATTTTTTCTATATCGTCTGGATCCATTTCTTCCAAATCTTCCTGGATCAGATGTGCAGATGTGAGTCTTCCTCCCAAATAAGCTTTAAAGCTAGCAACAAAGGCATTGTAGGTTGCCTTTTGTTCTTCAGATCTTGGATCATCAGGAGTATTTGTAGGAGTTGCAGAGAATCCTGATGATTGGCCTGTTGATGTTGATGGGGATGATGTTGATGGTCTGTTGATTGATGGAGATGCAATGAATCCTGTAGTCTTTACTTGATCCCTAGAGGAAAGAAAATCATCCTCCTCAGTAATAAACTCATTTTCCACAGAGTGAGTGTCTGAAGGAAACTTATACGCTTCAATTACTCTGGGTCCTCCTAGGTTTCTGCTTTTTTCATCTAGCTCCAATGCTTCTATCTTGGCTATCATTATATCCAGGTTAATACTCTCCAGATCAAGAGTATTTTTCAGCATAGTTACATTTTGTTTCCAGTTTTCTGGAAGACTATGCAGCATCTTCTTGTTTAACTCTTTTGCTTTGTAAGTAACTCCCATGATCTCTAAATCATTCACCAGCTGCATAAATCTGTGCAATTATTTAGAGATGGACTCCCCTTTGGAGTGATGAAATGTTTCATACTGACAAGTTTGTCTTTGTTGATTTCAGCAACTTCATTGCTTCCCTCACACATGATTTGCAGTGCATCCCATACAGCTTTTACGGTACCATACTTTTCCAGTCTTTTCAGCACATCCATCTTGAGTGCTTGAGTGAGTATGGAGTAGGCTTTGAGATCAATCTTGATCTTCTTGTAATCATCATCATCAAGAGTAAGATCCTCAATGGGAATTCTTGATGTCTTATAAAGAGCAGCTTGATCAGCAGAAAGTATAACAGGAATGTGTGGGCCTTTGCATATTGAGATCCAATAGTCAGGATCAACACCTGTAATGTAGTTCATGAATCTGGTTTTCCATTATTTAAATTCAGATTTATGCTTAAGCATAGGGGGTTTTGGGGTATGCCCAAGTTCTGAAAAACTATGTGAATCCATTTTAACAGTTAGTTTTAACTTGGTTAGATATGGGTTAAATGAGTTTTATGTTCATCTAGTCCAACTGGTCCAACTAGTCCAAACAGTGTCCTGTAAGTTTGGATCTGCTGAGAATAAGCAGATGTTAGCAAGAAATTCCTTAGTTAACTTTTGTTTTTCTAATTTTATGGATAAGCAACCTGTAAACTATTTTGTTTTTAAAGAAATCTTTGGATGAACAGTAACAGTTGAGAATTTCAGCAATTATTCATACAGTATACTGATTAGAGGTGTTTGAAAACTCTTATCAGCAGCTCAATCAAGTTCAGCCCAGATCTGAGTAGATCTGAAGAAGAACCGAGAGCCAAAGCTCTGATACCAATTGACTGGGTTTGAGAATGATATTCTTTGTTGATATGAATCAACAAGGACCGAATATAATGATTGAGTCAATGATTGTAGTGCGGAATCAAACAATCAATGAACATTGAATACACGAAATACTCATAAATGCACTTTTGTATTGATTAGATGAACTGTTACAATAAATGCTAGGGTTTGAGCAATCTACAATAAAGACATCTAACATAGGATGAAACAAAGTATATTCTGATTGTCTATTTTGAATTACAAAAGTTACCTCACATACGAGGTTTCTATTCTATTTATAGGCTGACTTAGAGCCTATACTAAAAGACTAAACTACCGTTACAACTATTTCAGAATAGTCTAAGTACAAAGTCTTCATGCGCATTTGCAGTTGGTCATCCGCATTTACTAATACGGATGAGTTGACTTTATCAGCATTTGTGCTTTCTTTAACAACATTAGTGTTTGGTCATCAGCATTGACAAATACGGATGAACAAACACTTAGTGCATTTGTTGCTGAGCATCTGCATTAGTTAATGCGGATGAACAAAAGTCTTGTCAGCATTTGTTCAGTTGTCCGCATTTGTTAATGCGGGTGAACAAATACTTGGCAGCATTTGTTATTGGTCATCCGCATAAACAAATGCGGATAGCCGACACTTGTCTTCTTATTGTTGATGCAGATTCTTCTTCATCCGCATTGGTTCTTGGACTTGGGGAGATTTCCAGCAGAACAACCATCCACCACTTGAATTGGCATGTATGATCCTTCTAGGGTCCAACACTAATGGATCATACTTATGGCCCATACGCATGAATGAACCATGCTTATGGACCAGTTGCACGACTGAACCAGGTCACTGGATCAGTCGTATGATTGAGACATAAGATTGGTTTTGTCGCACGACTGAACATTCAATCGTGCGTATGAGTCAACCGCATGATTCAATCGCACGACTGAACCATGCTAATGGTTCAGTCGTACGAATGAACACTGTTAACCTATAAATACCACATAATTTGTGGAAAAATATAACACTTCATAATACTTCGTATACTTTCATACCCTAGCCGTCCAGAGCGTCCCAAGTTGCAAATCCAAGTTCATAGTTCATTCCTGATCGATTCCAATCTATTCTTAATGTTTGTTGCATCATTAGATCGATTGGGTTATTCGTTCTCACTGATTGGATCGCCAATCAAATATAATTCCGCGCTATTTGATCTGGTTTCACGTAGAATCCGTTAGTACTCCGTACGTACACGGTGCTAACAAAGCTTTAAAAGAATCCATTGTGATCAACTATATATTATCTTAAAGAGTTTATCCATCAATCAACATTAATAAGATTTCAAAGAAATCTTAAGATAGAGTTTATGATATAAGGTACATAGTCTTAAATAAGGGCAAACTCTAATATATAGCATGTCGTTTTGAACATATACTCTTGCCTGAATTTAAGTGGATCATCATACTTGCAGTCAACACTAGATCTATGTCTACAAAGATTCATCAAAATGCATCAGGAAGTTGCTTAGTGTCATAGTATGATCCCATACTATGATTCAAATGCTTGTAAATATTTTTAAATCTAATTATTATTTCAAATAAGATGGGCAGATCATTGCCTTTCATGCTATTCTTTACATAAATTTCTGATGAAATCATAAGTTCCTGATTAATCACAAATATAAGGGGAGTAGTAATCAGCATGAAGAATGAGCTTATCAAATTTAAATGAAGAAAATTGGAACTTGCACACCAACTTGGTTACAGGATATCTGAAGGTTTTATCAAAACAATTTCTTGCACAATTGCCATGAAACAAAATCAGCAAGGTCCAACAGCAACAAATGATCCTAACAATATGTTAGAATCATACAACAAATAAGTTTCAAACTTTGTCTTTCAGCAGAAGTTACAGTGTAAAATTTTGCCTTTCTGCAGAAGTTATAGTGCAAATTTTGCATTTCAGCAGAAACTACAGTGTGAAACTTAAATCGACAAGGTTAAAATTTGACCTTCCATAGATTGGTACCCTATGGAAAAACAAATTATAATTCTGTTGATTTAGTCTAGAAAATAATAAAAGTTAGTCCTCTGGAGATGTTTAGTCATCCGTAGATGTTCTACGGAAGAATTAACTTCCTATGGAAGAATTCATTTCTGTGGAAAAATAAACAACCACGGAAGGGTAATAAGGATTAAGGGTCCCACAACGTTAAATAGGTTTTTAAATATTTTGCGTACGTATAAAGCAGACAAGATGTACATATACCCTAGATTCATACAACTGATCAAAAATGATGTCATGCCAAGCATAGAAAGAGAAAGAGATGTTTTTGTGCAAGCTCATTTGGGGAGATCGATACTAAACAAGATAAGTGGTAAGTATGAAGGACCAGATATGCAAATGTTTGCACTTGTACTAGATGAGAATGCAGACATCCCACAAGAATTGATTTTCATTGATCAGCAACAAGAAGAAGAACAACATGTTAATTCCCCTACACCAACAGAACAAGCATAACACTCTCCTTGCACCATATCCTACTCATCACCAACCATTGTCACCACCAGCTCAATCACCACCAGTCCAATCACTAGCAAGTGAACACACAACCCCTCTGTCCTTCCCAGTCACAAACATCTGTAAACACTACTGAAGTGTAAGGCCCTGTTCCCAGGCACCTCACAGTTGGACAATCATCGCATCATTTCATATATAGTTCATAAAATAAGCAGCGGAAATAAATTATCGAAAACCATTTATTTCATTGATAAATACTGTTATTAGGAAATACAACATTGTTAAATTACAAAAGTCTCATTCATTTGCATTACAAAACAAAAATATTATTATGTGTGAATGAATGCCAATCTTTCCCTGCCAAGTAGCCTCCCGTGTGCCATCCTCAACAATGTTACCTACCAACTGAAAATATATAAAAGTCAGCGTTGCTAAGTGAGTTCTAGTTGTAAAGTATTGAAAATACTTTTTAAAGTTTATATACGATAATACTCTTTCTTATCAAAATACTTTCTTTACTTTCATACATGAGCATTCATCGTACATACAACAAGGCATAACCTTACCCTTCATTAATTATCTAACATATTCGTTCGTTTAGCACTTTATCATTATCTTTCATAATCGTTCGTTTTGTACTTTGTCATTATCTTTCACTGTTTCAAGATCCTATCAAGCTTTTCCCCCATCGTGGCCCGAAGCCACTAGTCGAAAGCAGTAGCAACATGAACATAGCATGGGGGGCCATGCTTTAAAAATTGAAACTTGTCCTTTTTGTTCCATTTACACAATGCCCCCCTCAACTTTGGCTCCTTTTTATTTTTCTTAATATACTTTTATTTCCTTTTATATTATTTTGTCAAAATTTTCCGGGTGTTACAAGTCCACCCCCCTTAAGAGGTTTCGTCCCTGAAACCCGTCACTCTTCAAATAACTGTGGGTAATGCTATCTCATCTCTTATTCTATCTCCCACATAGACTCCGAACCCTTTTGATGTTTCCGTTGCACCCGCACCAGTGGAACCACTTTATTCCTCAATCTTTTCTCTTTCCGATCGATGATTGCCACTGGTTGTTTCACATAATTGAGCTGTTCATCCACTTCGATATCATCCAATGATACAATCATATCTTCATCAGCTAAGCACTTTCTTAGATGAGATACATGGAATGTCGGATGAATTCCACTTAACACATCAGACAGTTCTAATCGATAGGCCACCTCTCCTACTCGTGTGATGATTCAGAAAGGTCCTATATACCTCGGGCTTAGCTTGCCCCTCTTTGGGAACTGGATGATTCCCTTCCAAGGTAAGACCTTCAACATAACTCGGTCGCCCACCTTGAATTCAATCGGCCTATGCCTCTTGTCAGCATACGACTTTTGTCTATCCTTTGCTACTTTCATGAAAGCCTTGATCTTTTCAAACTTTTCAGTTGTAGCCTCGATCACCTTAAGGCTTCCGAACTCTTTCTGTCCAATGTCACCCCAATATACGAGCGTCACCTTCTACCATATAGCATCTCATAAGGAGGCATACCAATGCTGGCATGATAACTGTTGTTGTATGAGAATTCTGCTAACGGTAAGTGATCATCCCAACTTCCTCCAAAATCAATTACGCATGCTCGGAGCATGTCCTCGAGTGTCTGAATCGTCTTCTCAGACTGACCATCTGTCTAAGGATGATAAGTCATGCTAATGTGTAGCCTCATCCCCATTGCATCATGGAATCTTTTCTAGAACTTGGATGTAAACCGAGTGTCACGATCGGACACAATAGACACCGACATGCCATGACGAGCTACAATCTCCTTGATAAACAGATCTGTCAGTCTCTCGGATGAATATGTCTCACGGATCAGTAGGAAGTGAGCACTCCTTGTCAAACGATCAACAATCACCCAAATGGTATCGCACCCCCTCGTCGTACGATGTAGCTTAGCAATAAAGTCCATAGTGATGTACTCCCACTTCTGCTCGGGTATATCAAACGATTGGATCTTCCCGTATTGTTTCTAATGTTCCGCCTTCACTCGTAGACAACTAAGGCACTTACTCACATACTCCGTCACGTCATGTTTCATACCCGGCCACCAGTAGTCCTTCTTCATGTCATGATACATCTTGGTGGTGCCTGGATGAATGGAGTATCGAGTCTTATGAGCCTCATCCATAATTCGTCCCGTTAGATCTCCGTATCGGGGAATCCATATCCGCCCGAAGCGGGTTCTCACCCTGTGAGTGTTTTCTCCCAACTCCGTGACTAGACCTCTCATCCTTTCAGAGTTAAGGCGATCTTCTTTCAACGCCTCATCTTGAAATCCTTTAACTTACATCATCACGTCCAAGGTCATAACCAACTGATAAGACTTCACCCGAATCGGTCCGGGTCTCTCTTTTTGGCTAAGGGCATCGGCCATAACGTTGGCCTTACCTGGATGATAATGGACCTCATAATCATAATCTTTGATGAGCTCTAACCATCTCCTCTGTCTCATGTTGAGATCCTTTTTCTCGAAGAAATACTTCAAGCTCTTGTGGTCGATGAAGATGGCGCACTTCGTCCTGTATAAGTAGTGCTGCCAAATCTTCAACGCGAAGACCACCGTTGCAAGATCTAAGTCATGAGTAGGGTAGTCAACTTCATGGGTTTTCAGTTGTCGGGATGTGTAGGCTATTACCCTTCCACGTTGCATAAACACGCAACCTAGTCCCGAATAAGAAGCATCCGAATATACCACTAAGTCCTCACTCCTTTCGGGTAATGTCAAGACAGGAGCTTAAGTCAATCTCATCTTTAACTCCTCAAGAGCACACTCCTGTTCCCAACCCCACACAAATTTCACATTCTTCGGGGTTAATTTAGTCAAAGGTGAGGCTATCTTGGAAAAGTCTTAGATGAACCTCCTATAATAACCCGCCAAACCCAAGAAACTACGGATCACGGATGGCGTTTTTAGAGACTTCCATTGCATTACCACCTTGACCTTTGCCTGGGACTACCATAATTTCTTCAGCATTCACCACGTGACCCAAAAATTGAACTTCACGTAACCGAAAAGCACACTTAGAGAATTTATCATACAGCTTCTCCCTTCTAAGTGTATCCAACACTTCACGCATGTGGCCGACATGTTCGTCCTCACTGATAGGTTCAAATGGATCGATTCTATGTTATGATTAAGCAATTAACAATCATATGAACAAAGTAATCAACAATTGCAAAAATTCAAAGCAGTTTCTATTAATAGTTGCAAGGATTACAATGTACAATTGAGAGAGACTTCAAAAGTCTATCTCTACACAATACATATAATCCTATTTATACTAAACAAAAAAACTAAAGAAACATATATTTACACATAAGTCCCTATACTATTGCAAAAAGTAAAATACAAAGACAATTAAAGAGAACATGTTAATCTTTCAAGAAGTACTAACAATACTCCCCCTAAGATTTACATGGTCTTCAGTCTTCAAAAGTCTTCAATCTTCTTTATCTTTATCTTCTCAGCTTCAATCTTTTCTGCTTCAGTCTTCTCTCTTCTTTTCATCTTCAATTCTCTTTCTTCTTTTCATCCCTCTTTAAACTTCAAAATAATCCTCAGGTTCTTCTTTGATCTTAAATATCAGCTTCTCCTTGTATAAATCCTGTTCTTTTAAGGCTTTAGCAATAGCATATTTGAACTTGCTTGCTAAGACACCTTGTTCAAGCTTTTCCTCATTTGTCTTTATCTCTATCTTGCTCATCATCTCAAGTGTATCTTTGGATAATCCTGTAATATCAATGTTAGCATACAGCTCAATAGGTTTTGAACTACCTTTTCAATACACTTCCAACACTCCTTTACTTGATATTCTTATAAACTCAATCTCTTTAATATCTTTCTTGACTATGTTGGCATAAGCTAATGCTTTCCTCAGTGAGATTCTCTCCATTGCAACATTTATCACTTTAATGATTGACAGAAATTATTTCTTATCATTCTTTGCAATCTCTGGAGATACTCTTTCAAATTTTTGGACTGATAGGAAAGAGATATAGCTTGGGTGTAACAGTTTAAGCTCAAACACACCAAACAATGTGATCATATCCTCATCCCAGTTCTCGAGATTTTAGACTAATTTGAGCTCGAATGTTTCAGTTTTGTAGAACCATCGCAGGATTGGTTTTGACTTTTGAGTCCCCTCTATAAGTTTCAATCCTGGAGTAGTTACTTTTTCAAAATACTCATCATAAAATTCAATCAAGAAGTGCTCATCTTCTTATTGTTTTCCTTTAATCTTTCTAGTCTTCTTCAAAGTAGCAAAATACTCCTTATCTTCCGTGAGCATCTCGTTTCCAAGAATGCACTTGCTCTTGTTATCCCTCTGTTTAACAACTCAACAAACATATCACCATGTTTAGCTCCAGTTGGATTGATTAAAGGCAGTTTATTCAACTCTTTGAGGTCTTGAACTGGGAGCTTAATAATGCTCGAGTAAAAGTGATATACATCACATACTGCATTTACTCGTTTAATCAGGAAGGCATCAACTATCTCATCGTACTTCCAAGCAACAATCTTAACTTGGTTTGTAGAATCAGGAGCAACCATAGTATTTAGCAGCTCAGAGATTGATTGTCCTTTTTGCAATAAATTTCTCACCGAGTCTCCAGTTGATCTAGCTTTGTTGAATAGTTTTCTCTGATCAAGAGAAACTTTGTAAGCTTATTTCTCTAATTCAGGAAACATCTTCATAAGCTCTTTCCTTCTCTCATACACATTTGTATTTTGAGCCATTGACCGGATTTCTTGTGGTTTTAACATTCTTATCCTCTTAGTTATCTTAAGGTATTGGGGATTATCAGTATCCAGAATGATCATCTTGTTAGATTGTTTCTCAGTAGCTTGAAAGCTTCTAACAAGGTTCCTCAATGATTCACCTTGAAGTCTCTTCAGTCTCTTCCATGGGTAATTTCTAGCTTGTAGCCAAGATCTCAATGCTAGAATGCTCATCTCATCAGGATCCGGATGGTGAAGTTCAGAGCTCGGCATCTCTTCCACATTAATGCTCTCTTGCAGTGGGTTCCATTCATCATGCTCCACCATAATTTTAGTTGGATCCACTGGGGCTACTGACTCTGTAGTTATACACTTTTCATACTCTTCGTTTATCTGCGTCACAGTCAAGCCATACAGGAATACTCTATTATACTTCATTTTCACCAAAAAATTGTATCTATCTTCAAAATAATTGGTAACTCATCTTGAGCTGTTTCCACTGGTGTGAAGTTCTGTTCAAAGTTTGCTTCATCAATGTCTTCATCTTTAAGAACTTCATCATACCAGTCATCAGTAAACTCATCTTCAATATCATCCAATACTTCTATAGTCTCTTGCACAAACTTTTCACCTTCCTCCTGAACTTTAGTAAGATTTTGAATTTTAGATGAAGACTCAGGTAAAACTGATTCATCTATTTCATGTACCTTCCTTTTACCTTGTCTACAGTAGGAGTTTCCTCAATGTTGATTGGATTGATTTCAGATACAATCTTAATTTCAGGTGAATCAACCTTTTGAGTTTCTTTTAATTTTGCCAACTCTTCTTTCATCATTTCATTTTCTTTAGTTAGCTTTTTGAATTTTTCTTCCATTACATCATAATCTCTTATCATCACATCAAAAGTCTTCATTATTTCATTTTTATCTTTCACCACAGTAATCATCTCAGCATCCTTCATTTTAATAACATCTTTGAGCTTTAAATTTTAATCTTTCAACTCAACTTTTTCTTTTTCTTGAGTCATGTTGATTTCTTTTAACTGTTCTAGCTCATAAACATCAATGATATCATCAGTCTGTATAGACACATTGTGTGTTGTAACAACTGGAATGTCTTATGATTCAATAGGAGTTTTACTTTGAAAGACAGGCTCAGACAGCATGGCTTCCATGACATCAAAATCAAATGTTTGATTTTGCACATCAGCCTCTGCTTCCTCAGCACCTTGAGCTTCAGTCATTGGTTCATCATGAGTCATTTCTTCAGTAGTTTCTTTACCAACATCATGTGCCTCAGCAGTATGATCAGACTCAGTAGCTTCACTACTACCTGCTTGATGTGCCTCCGTTGCACCATCAGCACCATCATCGTCACTATCACTTGATGAGCTTTCATCAGCTTCATCATCCTGATTACTTTCATCATCATCTTCATCATTCTATTCTTCTTCAATGATCTCTTCAACTACATCCTCAAGTAAGTCATTTGGGTCTACTGGTTCCTCCTCAGTAAAATGAAAATGTTGTTGATGAATATCAACCTCATCCATTGTAACATTCCTCATATAATGAAATTAAGGAACATTTGGAGCTCCAGTAATAATAGCTAGTGTCTTGTACACGATCTCTGACATGTGCTCAAGTTCAAGTCTATCACCTTCTACTCCATGTACATATAGATCTGCATGATCTTCATTGATGATCAACTAAAGGAATCTTGAATACATCAAATACTTATTCCTTTTGCCTTTCTCTAGATTGAAAATGAATCCATTCATAATCCATTTAGCCACGTTAAATCTTCTGTTTGTGGCTAAGGCAATGATAGGAGATGCAATGTCCACTGGGAATGAGTTCCATCCAGCACTTCTCTTGTACATGCAATGTTGGAATATGTAACAGAGTAACTTCCAATGATTATACACCCTTGCCCTGAAGAATTGTTTCTTAGGGAAGTTGTCAGGGTGACCCATCATGATAAACACTTCTCTACATTCATTAAATGTATATTCAGCTAAGTCTTGAGGCTCCTTCTCTCCAAATCTAAGCGGTACTCTGATTGTTTGCTCAGACACCTCAGTCATTCTATCATTGGTTACAAATGCTCTAAGTACTTTGTTTCCTTCATCATCTCTCTCTATCTCTGCTGTTCTCTAAAATCTCTTTATCAATCTGGCATTGATAACTGGTCTTGCACACATGGCATACACATACTTGGTTCTTAGCAGAAATCTTATAATCTCTTCATAACCAGCTCCTTCTCTAACTTCTTCATTTAGATAAGCTGCTACATTATGCTTTGGTTCGGATTTTAACTCCGCCATCTGCAAAAATGAACACACAAACTTTAGATACTTTGATTTCTTTAAAACAAATTGATTTTATCAAACTTTGAATTAAATTTTAATGAATTATTATGTTTTAAACACTTAGTTTTTCTTTTACATCAACTTGTACTTATCATTTTCTAGAATTTTAAAAATTCTATCCAAATCATATTAAATACAAGTTGTTGTATGTTTGTTTTAAAATCACACTAATTCAATTAACATTTTATCAATGTTATTTGACAATTAAGTTTTTATAAATTTTTAATTTTATTAAAAAATTTCAAATTTTTGAAACTGTTCATCTTCATCCTTCGAACTGATGAAGAACACCCTTCGATCAATGTTCATGAAATTTATTGTTCCATATATCAAACTACTCGAAATTCAGTGTATATTAACAATCTATGATCAATTTAAGTTCTTAGTTTTGTTTTAATGCACCTATTTCAAGTTTTTCAAATTTTTAGGGTTAAAAATGCCTAAACAGATTTGAAACGTCTGACTGATTATGAATCAGTGACTTGAAATGGAATGATTTTAAATATGAACTTACATTTGTCAATCAAGTATACACCCTTTAGATTACAATATTTCAGAAACAGATGAACAGATTGAGTGTAATAGGTGAAACGAGTGTCGTATGAGTTTAGGGGTTTTCGGATTGTGAATGAGTGAAAAATGAGAAGTGTTGTTTATATACTAAGTGAAAAATTTTAGACGTATGAGCACTGTATGGGCGCATGAGGTTAGCCGCATGAGCACTGTTCAGTCGCATAAGCACCGTTTAGGCGCTTTTGCACTGTTTAGGCGCATGTGATTATATGAAACGCTCAACACTTGGTTAATATTTTCACTTGAAATGTCTGGTGCTGTGTAGGCGCTTAAGAATGTTGAAGCGCCCAACACTTAACCAATTTTCTCAGACGTATGACAACTGTTCAGGCGCATGAGGATATGAAAAACACCCAAACATGTAATATTTCTGAAAACTCATCATGCTCCTACTTGGACTTATGTCCACTGTTTAGGCGCATGAGTTTCCATACACTTGTATATTTTTCACGTCTTTCACCTGAACACTGTTTAGACATATTAGCACTGTTCACGTATTAACATTCAAACAATTTTCAAATTTTGAATTTTTCCCAAAATTTACATTTTTGACCCTCGATTTTCACTTTTAACATTTTAAACCCTTTTATTTTAATTTAAAATTTCAAAATTCAATTTCCCTTCATTTTAGTCTTGAAGTTAAACAAATTGGTCTTATTTACAACATTTGCGAGAAGCTTTTCCACTTGAAAATTTTTATAGGCTCATTTTGTCATTATCAAAATTTTACATTATCAATCACACACATACTTTGAACATTTAGCTTCATCCTTTCCATTCAACATTTTAATTTTGATTTTCTTAGAAACTCTTACTTTTATTACTCCCCTTAAACTTTTAAGTTTTATAAACTTAGAAGTTTCCCAAGTTGACACAATAAGATCACACTTATCATTGTTAAATTGCCTGCACACATAAAACATGCACAAAATCAAAATTAAAGCAGAATCAAAATCTAATATTTACAATAGAATCATTGTCTGCAGTGAGATCATATCAGTTAAGATCAGCACATTAAAATAAAATAAAGTGTGAATAGTCATAGATAATGAATAGATCCTGATCAAGTGTGTTCCAGGTTAGTGATTTCACAGCAAAGGAGACATAAGATCCAAGGACAGACAATGAGTGTTTTTGACAAGAGAATCAACTCACTTACTTTTTCAATTCTTGGATTGATTAGGGTAGAATTAGATATGACATGATGTGCCTCATACAAAGACCTAGAGAGATCAGCTATCATCAAGACATGCAAGAAAGCACAAATTCTCAACTTATTACCTAACATATATGCATAAGCAGAGTTCATGTTGCTAATTTAGCAGAGAATGATCATGGATAACCATTTGATCAACTCTAACCATCCATTTGAATGGGTTGTGCACATTGGCATCTTTTGCATCAAAGGAGAATATCCAGGTCTGTAATCACTTACAACAGAGGATATCTCATCACTTCAAGTCTGCGATGACTCATAACAAAGAAGTGAGATGATGCTTGTAACAGATCTCATGGTTAGTCATATCACCATTAGGTGTAAGTGTTGTAACTTTACAAGCAATCAATTCGATAAGCTAATGCAGCTCAAAAGTACTCAGATGAACACACATACATGCATAGATGATTTAGTTTAATCACAAAAATTTACTTTTTCAGTATAATAGCATGAGATTGTCTACATAATATATCTGATCATGACAGACTTTATTGATGAGTGAAGTATGTAACTGATCTTACTAATGTACTATCATTTCTCACATGTTGCAAAAACAGATTCATTCCTAAAAATAAATTAATCAAAGAAAGACTCTACTTTTGTAGTTTTTGTTTTATATTTTTATCTTTAATTTTGTGTTTTCTACTTTTGTATTTGGTTTTTCTGTAAAAAGAAAATACACACATACAAACTACAATCAGGCAAATAACTTTAACAGGTTCTCTTACTATGACTTGTTGGATAAGAGAGGGTTTTGATCATGTTAAGATTCAAAGAACTAAAAGAAAAACTTAAAAACCAGTTTTGCACATGGTTAATAAGACCAATTGACTCCACTAAGTACTCAAATCGTCCTGGTAAGAGGGCTTTAGTAAATAGATCAGCCAACTATTTTTTTAGTTGCAATTTTAAATCAATATGATTAAACCTTTTTCAGAGTTATCTATGAGAAAACGATATCAAATCTCAATATGTTTCGTTTTTTAATGTTGGACTGGATTAGCTGTAATGAACATAGCAGCAGTATTATCAATGTAAATAGGTGTTTTAAGAAAATTGAACCCATAATCTAGCAGTTGGTTTTGTAACCAAAGGATCTGAGAACATCCTGCTGAAGCAGCTATGTACTCAGCTACTGCGGTTATAGACATTCGTTTGTTTCTTGCATTGCCACGAGACTAATCGAGGACCTAAAAACTGACACCCACCCGTTGTAGATTTTCTATCTTGACAACATCCTCCATAATCACTATCTGTATATCCATGTAGCTTAAAGTTTCCCTCGTAAGGATACCATAGCCCTAATGCCGGTTTACCTTTGAGATACCTGAATATCCTTTTAACAACAATTAAGTGGGATTCTTTCAGGTCTGATTGATACCTAGCACAGACACAAATAGCATATATAATGTCTGGTCTAGATGCAGTAAGATACATCACAGATGAAATCATAGATCTGTATAAATTTTAGTCAACTGATTTTCCTTTTGTATCAGGCTCAATCAGTTGTGGTTCTTATGGACTGACAATCTTGCAGTTTGAATTTCTTCAAGAGTTTGTCAACAAACTTCTCTTGATTGATGAATATACCATCTGCAAATTGTTGAACTTGTAGTCCAAGAAAGAAATTAATTTCTCCCACAGAACTCATTTGAAATCAAGACTTCATGATTTCTTCAAATTCATTGCATAATTTTTGACTGGATGAACCAAATATGATATCATCAACATACACTTGCACATATAAGAGATCATCAGCATCCTTGTTTATGAATAAAGTTGGATCGATTTTCCCTCTCGTGTATCCATGTTGGATTAAGTGTTGTGACAATGTCTCGTACCAGATTCTAGGTGCTTGATGGAGTCCACATAGAGCTTTGCTAAGCTTGTACAACCGATGTAGAAATTCTGCATTCTCAAAACCTGGAGGTTGCTTTAACATCCATTTGATACACTTTGAATTTCATCCATGTTGGATCCATGTTGGATCGATTTTTCCTTCACGTACACATCATCAGTGATTGGACCGTACAAGAATGCACCTTTAACATCCATTTGATACACTTTGAATTTCATGAATGATGCATAAGCAAGGAAGACATGAATGGATTCAAGTCTTGCAACTGGTGCAAATACTTCATCATAGTCAATTCCTTCTTCTTGTGTGTATCCTTGTGTAACTAGTCTCGCCTTGTTTCTAATGACTATTCCTAGATCATCGGTTTTATTCCGAAACAACCATTATGTGCCTATAGCATTTTCTCCTTCAGGTAAATCCACCAGATTCCACACTCATTGTTTACGGAATTACAGTAATTCTTCTTGCATAGCCTCAATCCAACCATTGTCCTTTAACGCTTCGGTAACGTTTTTAGGAACAATTTGAGAAAGAAAATAAGAGTATAAGCACAGGTTTGCTTATTCTGATTTACTTCTTGTTGTTCTCTCATTTAATGGGCCAATAATCTGATATGTTGGATGGTTCAATTCTTGTGAATACGAGATATCGGAATCTCATCACCTTGAACATTAACATCCAGATTTGTTTGATTCAAGTTGGAGAGCTGATGCAGTAGGCTAGAAGAATGTGGATTGAAATT
>BJCO01637325.1:0-15955 GCA_018326465.1 Flaveria floridana | reverse complement strand
TCAAAGTTGACTGCCTGATTTATATACTATGTGTGTATGCTTAATATGAAAAAGCAAATACAAAAATAGAAATTGCAAAAAGAAAAGAGAAAAATATAAAATGAAAACTTAAAAAAATAGAGTTTAATTGTTCATTTATTATTTTAGGATTAAATCTGCCTTTACAATATGTGAGAAATGATAGTACATTGGCTTTGATCAGTTGCATACTCCACTCACTAATAAAGTCTGATGTGATCAGCTTTGATGTGCAGGTAAACTCATGCTATTATACTGAAAAAGTAAATTCTTGTGATTAAACTAAATCAATTATGATTTTGTGTTTGTCCATCTTAGTTCCAATGAGTAGTGTTGACTCTTCTGATTGATTGCGTGTAAAGTTACAAACTCACACTTGATGGTGACATGAATAACCATGAGATATGTTTAAAGTATCTATTCACTTCTCTATTATGAGTCATCATAGACCTGAAGTTATAAGATATCCTTTGTTGTAAGTCATTACAAACCTAGATATTCTCACCTGATGCAAAAGATACCAATGTGCACAATCTATTCAATGATGAATCTATCATTGACCTAAACATGAGATCAGGTTATAAGTATATGCCAGGTTAATAAGTTGAGCAAAAGTGATTTCTTTCATATCTTGATGATAGTTGATCTCTCAAAGTCTAAGTGTGGGTTACATGATGACATATCTAATTTAACCTTAATCAATCCAAGAATTGAAAAACGTAAGAGTGCTGATACTTTTGCCAAAAACACTCATTGTCTATCCTTAGATCTAGTGTCTCCTTTGCTGTAAGAACGCTGACCTGGAACACACCTGATCAGGATTTAATCACTTTCTATGACTATCCATATTTTTTTTTATTTTAATGTGCCGATCTTAACTGATATGATCTCACTGCATACATATGATTCAATATGTATATAGTAGATTTTTATTCTACTTTATTTTTATTTTTGCATGATTTTCTGTGTGTAGGCATGTTGATAATGATTGGTTTACTCTATTTGCAACATAAAATAAACTTCTAAGTTTGTGAACTTAAAAGTTTAGGGGGAGTAAAGATTGAAAAAAAAATAATTAAAATAAAATATTTGGATGAAAGGATGAAGCTAAAAATTTAAAAGCTTGTGTGTGTTTGATATGATTAAAAAAATAAGCCTGAAAAGATTTCACAACAAGTGGATAAGCTTCTTGCTATCAAAAAATACAATCGAGATTGAAAAAGAAATAATTAAAATAAAATGTTTGGATGAAAAGGATGAAGTTAAAAATTGAAAAGCATATGTGTGTTTGATATGATGAAAAAATTGAACCTGGAAAGATTTCAGAACAAGTGGAAAAGCTTCTTTCTATCAAAAATAAAAAAATGAGATCATTTGTATTTTTTGAAAAATTTCAAATAGAGACTAAAATGAAGAGAAATTATTTAAAAAACAAAAAAAATTAAAATTGTGCTTGATTGGTGATTAAAAATGAATATTTTATTTTTAAATAATTTATGATGGGTGATAGTCAAAAGTTGACTAAGCGTGAGATTTTATGATGGATAGTGGTAATGTGTATAAATAGTGTTCGGATGATTTGTGAAAACTTTTCAAGTGTTAGACGTATGAAAAGTTTCTCATATGCCTGAACAGTGTTCAAAAGTCCATTTCAGGAGTATGATGGAATTTCAGAAATTTGTACAAGTGTTGGACGTTTGGTTCAACCTCATGCGCCTAAACAGTTGTCATGTTGCTGAAAAATGTAAGTGTTGGGCGTTTCAAGTCAACCTCATTGCCTAAATAGTACCAGACTTTCCAATGTTGAAAATATTTCAAGTGTGGACACTTTGAAAGGATCATGCCCCTAAACAGTTCTCATATGGACCGAGGGTTCATGAAATTGACCAAGTGTTAAGTTTTTCTATCTAAGTTATGCGCCTGAACAGTGTCCATGCAACTGAAAAGTGTTCATGCGCCTAAGGTTTTTTCTGTGAAAATATGACCAAGTATGCTCATGCATCTAAGTCTTATGTGTCTCAATAGCGCCCATACGCCTTCACAGTGGTCATACGCCTAAGAATTTTACACTTATACATATATATTAAACACTTGGTAGATTCTTCATTTTCACAATTTTACTCAAACTCTCTGTTGCTCTCATTCACACACGATACATTTCATTTACTTAGTTTTGATTGATTTTCAATTAATCATTATGATAAATAGGTAAAATCATTGATTCTAAACATCATATTGATCTTATAACATCAAAATTCAGAACATGATTAGAACATTTGATTAGGTGTTCGACCTATATTCGGGCGTTCGAACCCTAAGGATTGTTGAAAGTCAAAATTTATGACTTAAATGTTTAACAATCACTAAAATTGAATGTTAATGTCTTGTTAATACATGATTTCAATCAGATTAGGATAAGAACTGAAAAGTAACTTTGACTTTTTAATCAAAATTAAATTGTAAATCATCATAATTCTCATAATAAACTGATTTTGGAAAGATTATTAATGTTTAGTATCCTTTAAATCTTTTAAACTTGACTTTTAATTTATTCTGCTTATAGAAGAGTGTGTTCAGCACTTAGAAATTATAAGTTAAATTGGTTAAGTTTTCAAAATTTAAAATATATTAAATAAATTGAAATTAAACAAATGTACATATTTCATTGTGGTATACTTGGTTGTAATCTCAAAAATGTTAATTGAATTTGTAACCAGTGCATTATAAGTTCTTAGTGTACAAAACACTTAGAAATTTTTCTAAGTGTTATTGGTTCAAAATTTATTATATATAACGGGATTTAAATCAAAGTAATTCATGTATACTTATTCTTTGTCTTGTGTCAATAGATGGTTGATTTAAAGTTTGAGCCAAAGCATAATATAGCAGCTTTCCTAAGTGAAGATGTTTTTAATGCTGTTGGATATGAAGAAATGATCAGATTCCTATTAAGGACAAGATATGTATATGCCATGTATGCTAGACCAGTCATCTATGCACGGTTGATTAAGAAATTCTAGAAAACTTCTGAGATTGACATGGATGAAGAAGGAAGAAAATTGGTAATAGGATTTATACTGATCAGAGGATGATTGAAGTATCTGAACAATCAATCAGAGATAGTCTAAGATTAGGAGTTAATGATCCACAAGATCTAATTGAGCTTACTTTCAATGAATGTAAAGAGACATTCATAGCTATGGGTCATCCTGATCATTTCCCAAAGAAGCAATTCATTTGAGCCAGAGTGTACAATTACTAGAAATTATTATGCTATATCATCTAACACTGCATGTCAAAAAGAATCATTGGATGGAATTCATTTCTAGTTGATATAGCATCTCCTATTATAGCAGTTTCCACGAACTGGAGATTTAACATGGCAAAATGGATCTTAAATGGATTTGTGTATAATCTGGAGAAAGAGAAAAGGAATAAGTATTTGATGTATCCAAGGTTTCATCAGATGATCATTAATGAAGAAAACCCTAATTTTCATGCTTATGGAGTTAGTGGTGAAAGATTTGAGCTACAACACATGTCTGAAAGTGTGTATAAGAGACTTGTTGTTTTTACTGGAGATCAAAATGTACATGTGTTTGATTACATAAGGGATGTAGCAAGAGATGAAGTAAATATTAATGAAGATCATTTTCACCTAACTGAGGATGAACCTATTGATCCTAATAATCTGATAGAAGATGTTCATCAAGATTTGTCTGAGTTTGAAGTTGAAGAAAATGATGATGATGAGGTAGATGAACCTAATGATGAAGAAAATTCGTCTAGTAGTGATGATGATGATGACAATGATGCTGGTGAGAATGTGATTGAAGCAAAAAAGAGATAGATAGTGAAGAAACTCTATCAGATAATGTGAATGAAAATGTTGATGAAGATGAAGTTAATGATAATATGAATAAAGATGTGAATGTTGTTAATGATATAGGTGAGAATGTAGATGAAGGATTTGAACAACAATAGAAATTTGAATTTGATTACTTTAATGTAATTATGTCTGAGACTATGATTCAAAGTGCTTCACCTGTTGTTGAATCACCAATTCATATTACTCAAGAAATAGTTATTACTGAGGATTCTTACATCGAGACAACATAAAATGTGTCAGTTTAGACTGAAGAGTTGAATGCTGATGAGCTTATTGATTCTTTGAAAGAAAAGAATAATGAACATGCTAAGATTATTATGAAGTTAATAGAAGAAAATGAAGTTTTGAAAGCTAAAACGTTAAAGAAGGACATGATGATGACTGAACTTGAAGAGAAATTCAAATTGTTGAATGATGAATATGAGAAGCTAAAAGAAAGACTAAATGATCAATCTAAAGAACTTGATGTTGTACCATCAGAGAGAGAGATTCAACCAGAAGTTCAAGATACTGTGATTGAAAGGATTTAAGAGTTGATAAGGGAAAAATAAAAGTACATGAAACTGTGATTGAATCATCTTCTGAACCATCATCATAGGTATAGAAAACTATGGATGAATCACTGAATGTTGATGAAAGTGATATCCAAAAGCAAATAGAAGCTCTAGATGATTTAGACTCTGATTTTCAAGACGACTGGTATGATGAAGTTTTAGAAGAAGAAGATGTATATGAAGTTATTGATTCTCTAATTAGAAATGTACTAGAAGACATCCCAATAGACTTTGATTATAGATACGATTATTTGGTGGAAAAGAAGTACAACCGTGTCTTCTTAGATGGTCTTACTATATCATAAATCAATGAAGAATATGAAAAATATTTGTTAGCTGAGTCTATTCCTCCTGTTGATCCAAATGAAATTTGTATAGAGCATGGTGAATGGACTCCTATGAGTGAAAGAATAAATGTTGATGATATACCAACCTCTGAGTTACACCATCCTGATCCTGATGAGATAAGTTTTACTGAATTGAGAATGTGGTTACAATCAAGAAACTATCCAAGAAAAAGATTAAATAGATTGCAAGAAACTTCTCTAAGAAATCTAGTCAGAAGTTTTCAACAAATGGAGAAGCAACATTACAAAATGATTGTGCTTGATATGGATAACCCTCAATATCTAGAGATCACAAAAAGAACAAGAATTTTGAAACCTTAAGAAATTAAGTCTATGGAACTGGTGAGAAGAAGCCATGAAAGAAGAGAAGAGTTAATAAAGATATCCCCTGAAAAGGAAAGACAAGCTTATAATGTTTCAGTTGATCAGAAACAACTATGGAATAAAGCTAGATCAGCTGGAGATATTGTGAGGAATGTTTTACAAATAGGACAATCAATTTCTAAACTGCTTAATGCCATGATTGTTCCTGATAACACAAAATAGGTGAAGATCATAGTTTGGAAGTATGATGAGATTTTTGATGCATTTTTGATAAAGAGAGTTAATGCAATATGTGATGTATATCATTTTTATTCAAGCACCATTGCTTTACCTGTTCATGATTCAAAGGAGTTACATAAATTACCTTTGATTAATCCAACAAAGGAAGCTCGAGGAGAAAATTTTATGAAGCTTCTAGATCGTGGCATTTCAAAAATGACATATTTTCTTCAAACCAGATGTGATCAAGAAGATAAGGAATGCGCTGAAAGATTAAAGAGAAACAAGAAGGAGGCTTCTAGTTCAACAGAAGAGGAAAGTTTTATAGAAACTTATAGTGATAAGTATTTTGATAAAGTGACTAATCCTGGATTGAAGGTGATAGATGGAATTCAAACGTCAAAAACAATCTTGAGATGGTTTTATCATGCAGATTCTTTCCAATTGATGTTGGCTAGAAACTTTGATGATTGGGATAAAGAAATGATTTGTTTGTTTGGAGTGTTTGAACTGAAACTCCTACATCCAAGTTATATATCGTTTTGTCAAATCAAAAGTTTGATCGAGTATCGTCTGAAGTGGCTGAAAATGATAGAAAGTATTGTTTGACAATCATTAAAGTGATAGATGCAGCTATGGAGCAAATTTCATTAAGGAAAGCGCTAGCTTATGCAAACATTGTCAAGAAAGATATCAATAATATTGAGCTCATAAGAATATCAAGTAAAGGTGTTTTGGAAACTCATTCAAATGATTATCCTAAAACTATTGAATTTTATGTAAATATTGATATAGTCGGGTTGTCAAAAGAGACTTTGGAGGTTATGGATAAAATGAAGATAAAAACAAATGAATCAAAGCCAGATCAAGCAATTTTAGCAGCAAAGTTTAAGTCATCAATCAAGAAAGCATTGAAAGAATTGGAGATGTACAAAGAAAAGACAATGTTCACAATTAAAGAAGAACCAGAAGAATTTATGATAGACAGAAGACAAATGCAAATCTTAGAGGGAGTATTGTTAGAGCTTCTTTTGAAGATTAGCATTAGTCATTTTGTTTTTAGTCATAGTATAGGGAATGATTTGTAAATATATGTTCTTTAGTTTTCATTGTTAGTATAAACAAGATATTATATGTTATTTTGCAGGGTTCGAGAACAGTGGGTTTAAAATAGTTAGAACTTTCTATTATTCACCTTGCATATTGTATCCATTTGCATTTACTATCAATGAAACAACTATGAATTTTTGAGGTATTTGCATGTGTTTGATTACTTTTTGTTTATAATTGGTCATTGCATTATAATATCATCGTAAGTCGATACATTTGAACCTATCAGTATGTCCTGTACATACTTTGACTGACTTATGAAGATGCCATTGTTAACTTGCTTCACTTGAATTCCTAGAAAGAAATTGAGTTCCCCCATGGCACTCATTTCAAATCTATTCTTCATCAGCTTCTTAAAGTCTTTGTAGAGCTTTGGATTAGTTGACCTAAAGATAATGTCATCTACATATACCTGAACCAGCATCAAGTCATTCCCTATTTCTATGATGAAGAAAATTCCATCTATAGTACCCCTCCTATAGTCATGTTGACTGAGATACTGAGATAGTGTCTCATACCACTTCTTGGAGCTTAGTGCAACCTATAAAGAGCTTTATCAAGCCTGCAGACATAATCAGGATGATCTAGGTCTACAAAGCCAGGTGGTTGTTTGACGTGCACCTCTTTATCAATCACCCCATATGAAAATACACACTTGACATCAAGTTGGTAGACCTTGAAGTCCTTGGATGCAGCACACGCCAGGAATATCCTAACAGCTTCAAGTCTTGCTACTGGAGCAAAAACATCAGTGTAATCAATTCCTTTTTCTTATGTGTATCATTGAACAACCAGTCTTGCCTTGTTCTTGATGACAAGTCCTCTATCATCTTTCTTATTCCTAAACACCCATTTGATTCCTATGATAGTCTTCCCTTATGGAAGAGGACATAGACTCCAAACCTTTTGCCTTTTGAATTGAAGCAGCTCCTGTTGTATTGCTTCAACCCAACTTCCATCCTTCAAATCATCATCAACTTTCTTTGGCTCTATCTGGGACAAGAAGGAAGATTATAGACAAACATTTTTGTTATGGGTTTGTCCTCTTTTTCTCACCCATTTGTCAACATCTCCAATGATGTTTGTGGTGGGTTGTGACTTGTGGATCCTAAGTTGAGGAATCACAACAAGTTGATTAGACAGATCTAAAATTTTAAAAGTTGAGATCTGGCAATAAAGTGTCTCCTACCATATCAGTACACTTATCAAGAGAAGCTTGATCCAATGAGTGTGTGACATCATTGATGTTGTCTTTAACGGAATGGTTGTCAGCATCAAGAAATTACTATCACCACTACCATGTCCTCCTAGATTTGAGGTTCCTTCAATTGTGTTTTATACCTCTGAGCTGGAATTTTTAAGCACTTCAGATGTATCTGATTGATTTGTCATTATTGTGATGATAGGAACTTCACCTATAGGGTTAGTTACAACTAGAGCTGAAGTAGTATTCTTGCTTAGTCTTCTCAGCTCAAACCTTGGATCAGGATCTTCTATTAATGTATTACCTGTAGATCCTAAAACATCTTCATCAGATTTGTTAAAACAGTTTGTAACTAAATCAAGATCAAATAGCCAATCAGGACCAAAATCTTTCACACAGGGAGTGTGCTCATTGAAGATCATATTGGCTGATTCTTCAACTACTCTAGTTCTGAGATTGTATACTCTATAAACTTAGCTTAGGAAGAGTATCCAATAAAGTGTCCATCATCTGATTTCTTAACAAACTTGGCTACTTGATCTGTATTCAAGATGGTGTAAGGACATCCAAAGGATCTAAGAAACCAATAAAAGGTCTTCTTTTGAGCCATAGTTCATAAGGAGTCTTACTATGAGTCTTGACTACTTAAACTCTGTTCTGTACATAGCAGGCAGTGTTAACTTCCTATGCCCAGAAGATGATGGGAATTTTAGAGTCAGATAGCATGGTTCTTGCAGCTTCACTAAGTGTGTTGTTTCTACGCTCAGCAACACCGTTTTACTGAGGAGTCCTAGAAGCACTTTATTATCTTGTAATACCCTTTTCATCACAAAACATGTCAAGAATTTGGTTCTTGAATTCATTTCCATGATCATATCTTCTGATTTTAACCTTGTGAACACTTTGATTCTCAATTTTCAGAATGAAGTTCTTCAAGATCTTAGGACTTTCATCCTTAGTACTAAGGAAGAAAACTCAAGTGAATCTTGTGAAATCATCTGTGATCACTAAACATTAGAGGTCCTTCCTAGACTCATTACACTGGTGGGGCCAAAGAGATCCATGTGTAATAAGTGTATGCCTGTGAGACACCAAGTGTTGTTTCCCTTTCAGGCATGCAACACAGTGATCATCACTTATAAACTCTTTCTTTGGCATTCCAGTTACCAAATCATTCTTAATTAACTTTTTCATGTTCTTAAAGTTTACATGGCACATTCTTTTATGCCAAAGAAAAGACTAATTACTATTGGCCTTAGATAGAAAGCAAGAAACTTCTCTTGAATGGGATGTTTCCTGCAAATCCATCTTGTACATGTTCCCTTTTTGGAGTGCTCTAAGCAGGATATGCTCTTGAGGAATGACCACCCCACACTTAAAGAACAATGCACTCAAGCTCAGTGAAGAGCATGTTATGTCTCTGGTCATAAAATTAGGATACACTCAGTAAATTGTACCCAAGCTTCTTAACAAAGTTTACCTTCTTAATGTTGAGCTTATCATTTGTGATCCCGCCCCTTCCTGTAATATAACCTCCAGCATCTCTTCCAAAAGCAACGGGCCGTCCATCAATTCTTTCAAAGTTTTGGAGCAAAGAGCCACTGCCTGTCATGTGCCTGGAAAAACAACTATCAATAATCCATACATTCTTTTTGCTCCTCAGTTGTTCCTGCATAATAAAAGAGAGTCAGTTATATTTGGAAACCCAAGCTTCTATGGTCTTGGGCTCTTCAAAATAAACTGAAGACAATGCAATAGTAATTGATCCTATACTGAGACTTTGAGGATCATTTGCTATTGTTAATGAAGAATTCTCAGTCACATGGTATTCCTTTATCTTCCGTGCCATCTTTGGAATATTAGACTTGACCTTTAATGCTTCAGAAGTTTTTACAACTTTGAAAGTTTTGGAGATTGACCCTTCAAAAGATCTTGTTTTTGCTGCAGCAAGCTTCAGTGCTTCAGAAGTATTCCTTTCTTCTGAGACCAAATTTTCTTCCAAAGGTAATTTTTCACTCGTCTTCATTTTTGTTTTGTAGCTTTCCAAAGAAAAAAAAATTTCTTCTAAATATTTCTTCTTCCTTCTCCTCTCAGAAGTCTTCTTCCTTGTTATGTTGACAATACTTTTGGGATTGTAGAAGCAATGCTTAGCAAGATGAGAAGTACAACCATATATGATCCAGTCAACTTTCTTTGTTCTAAGAGTCTTCTTATGAATGTAAGAATGAGTTTGATCACTTTCCATCTCCATCCTCATCTTTTTAGATGTCGTAGCAAGCTTCCTAGGGTGAGGCTTGCCTTTGGAGGTGGATGGTTCATGCTATGTAGCAGTGTTACACAACTTATCAGCCTTCATTCCTTTATAAGGATGAACTGGACATGAACTTGAACTCTTGGTACTAGAGTTCAAAGTTGTATTCTTAGTGCTTTCCACTTTAAAACCTATAGAGATAAAAACTTGTTTCTGCTTGGTGTTAAAGGTGGCCTTGATCTATTGTGCTCTCTTTGATCTTCTCTTTGCTGCTCGAATCAAGTTCTTTCTCTTGGACTTTGTCATCCATGACTTCTTCCTCTCCTCAGGATAGTAGTGACCCTTGTTAGGATGATCTTCTTCACTCTTCCCATATCTATCCTTCATTATCTGCTCTGTATCCTCTTCTTTACTAGGATATATGGATGGAAGCCCATCTTGACTAGTTCCACACCTTAGGGATCTTACAGACAGTAGAGTGTGTAGAGGAGATATCTCACTAGATCCCAGTCCTTGTTTGTTCTGATAACACACTTTGAAATGCAGGGATGAGGATATTATGTTCTTGAAGGTCTCTTCTTCAAGAACATGTTTCTCTGCCTTGGCTTTACTGATCACTAGCTCAGCCTGGCACTCAGTTAACTTAGTGATGAGATCTTTGATTTGAGTCCTGTAGTTGGTATGCTCATTTTTAAGAGTTGAAATGGTTTTCTTTAAGTCTTCTATTTTTAACTTATACTCATTTTTAGCTCTTTTGAAATCAGATTTTAAGATGTTCAAGGACTCAAGATCTAATCTCATCTCTTAGTTATAGGACCTATATCTATTTACTTTAGCAATGCACACAGGGGTACAAAGATGTTCCAATACCTTGGCTTTATCAAGATCTGGCATCAGTGCTTGGTTTGGAGACACATCTTCTACCTAGAAACTCCAATCAAAGCCTCCTTCTTCCACATCAGCTGTAGCTTGTCGCTTAGGCTTCTCAGTGTATGGGGATCCCTTAGTGTAGTTTGGCTTGGGTTGTACCTAGCCACTATTTGTCCTAGGTGCCTTGCACTCCCTAGTAAAGTGTCCTGTTTGGTTACAGTTGTAACACTTCACTTTGCCTTTGTCTAGCCTAAACTTTCCACTGGATACATTACTAAGAAATTTTCTCCCTGTCCTCTTGTATAATTTCTTGGCTCTATGAGTGAGAAGAGCCATTTGTTGAACTATTTCCATGTACTCTAGATCATCCAAATGGATATAGTCCAAATCTTCAAGGGAGAAGAGAAATTTTCATATGCTTTCATCATAAGACACAAAGGCTTGAAATAAGCTTGTCTCTTGGAATCGGCTTCCTTAGATGTAGCTCTCCCTTGGTGTCTCTGGGAAGGTGTTGAAGGGGCCCTTTGGTGAGTTGTCAGGGTAAGAGATGAAATGGTACTGTGGTTCTCTATAATCCCTTTCAATCATATGTAGGGCAGAACTCTGTTGATTGCTAGAGTTACCAGATGGATTTTGCATGTTCATCTTCATCTGGTAACCACTGAGTATGCCATACAACTCAGTGAGAGTGAGGGTCTTGAGATTTTTAGTCCTCTTAATGATCACACAGTAGGGTGTCCATTGTCTAGGAAGAGAGGACATGAACTTTCTCACAATATCCCTGTTATCTAGTTTCACTCGAACATCCATCGGAGTGTCCACAATCTTAACATACCTGAAGTATTGTTGAGGCATGGTTTCAATTGTTTTGAAGGTGAAGTTCTTAAACTGCTGCTTCAAAAAGTCTTTCTTGTTTTCTTTGGCTTCAGTAGACACTTCATACATCAGCTTCAGTGCATCCCAGAGCTGCTTAGCAGTTTTGCACTTCTTGAAGCCTCTGTAGATGGCATTTGGAAGAGCAGTTTGGAGGGCAGTCATGGCTTTCTGATCTACATCTATTCTTTTCTTATCTTCTTTAGAGTAGTCAGCTACTTCCTTTGGAATCATGCCACCTCCAGTAGCAGCTGAAGAGGTGCATGGAATGTAAGGTCCTGTGGTAACAGACTCCCACATCTTGATATCTTATGACTTGATAAAGCCTTTCATTCTTAAACACCAATTGTCAAAATCATCAGGAGTGATCACTAGGGACTTTACCATGGTACCGGTTTTCATATCAGACTTAGATGCTGCCATTTGAGATGTTAAGTGTTTTGTGAGAAATGAGGAGATTTAAGATGGTGTTCTTACAATCAAGAGCCTAGAATGCTCTTATACCAATTGTATGACTGGTTAAGGGATGGTCAATACAATCAGTCTCACAATGAGGAGAGTATTAGAACACCTAACAACTCAATTAGGAATCCGGTTTTAAGAACAAGATGCAAAGAACACAAGTAACAGTGTGTTAGAACTCAAGAACAATATATATGGTTTTCAAGAATGTTGTATATTAATCTTAAGTTCTTTTACAAGTGTTACAATGCATGTGTTCATATAAAATACAAGAACCTGAGATACTTTATACTACATCCTACAACCAGCTATACTTAAAAAGCCAGTTTGGAACATTGAAAGACAGCAAAATCAGTGTAGAGTCAAAAGTCAGATTGCAATTTGACTAGTGACTATGACATGCCATAGCTCACATCCTAATATATTACAAAAAGGATTAAAGTACATAAAGTAGAAAGTTACAGACTCAAGACCTCAATGTACAGTTGCAAAAGCATGGTTCTTTTCACCAACTCATGTAAGTTGGTGAGCCTTCAGAGTTCCAGCGGAAAGTGAGTCAGCTTTATGCAAAAGTACATCCGATAAATGCATGTTCTCCTTTGTCTTTAGAAGAAATCAACCTTCACTTCATTTGGCTTCGGAAGACTTTGTCTTTGAAGCTTTGGAAGACTTCATCTTTTGGCTTCAAAAGATTTGGTCTTTGGCTTTAAAAGATTTTACACTTGGAATATTTCTGAGTATAGTGTAAAGATTTTGAAGTAACTTTGGCTTTGGAAAATTTCATACTTAGAGTAGTTCTTGTTCTAAGTATAAAACTTCCAGAGCAACTTCTACTTGCTACTAAGTGCATGCATGCAGGAAGCCTTTGGTTGCTTTGGTTGCCTTAGCCTTTATGTTAAACCTTACAGAATCATTCAAATTGGTTACTTTGGTTGCATCAGCCTTTATGTTAAACCTTACAGAATCATTCAAAGTGTTAAAAATCATCATATTCAAGGGTATACACACTTGAATCAGGTTTGTGTTCTTCAATCAACAAACCGATTGTTGATTTTATGAAGAACATCATTGCTGCAACAAACCTAGGATAAACCCTAGTTTTTGTTCATTCACAAATCTTCATAATCTCCGGTGATTGTGTTGGTTCATCATAAAAAACGAAGAAGAAACATAATCTTCTTTTGAATTTTTGAAAAAGACACTTTTTGATCCAAAAAGTTACCTTTTAAAAACTTATTATTTGTTTTTAGAGTTTTGACTTTAGTTGACTGACTTCATTAAAGGGTTTTGACTGACTGACATTCCTCAAACAGAATAGTCCCTTTAGATAACCGAGACTTAACAGTGACATCACCTTGGACATTATTTATCTTTTATTTGATAAACAAAATTAAAAGGTGACATCATTAATAAACAAATCCTAGTGACATTAGGATAAATTTATTTTAACACCGAGCTAAATTAACAAACAAATTTTAACTTAACCTTTAAGTTCAAAATTAAAAAATGTATGATGAAATTTCAGGGTCAAACAGTGGTCTCAAACCACCAAGACTCAAGAACAAAGCAGGCTTCAAACAATGGAAAATAGCGATCAGAAATTGGATTATCTTCTAAGACCCTGATCAATGGAAATCCATAACTGAGGGACATACATTCCTATGACTCTTGGTCCAGATTAAAACATACAAAAACTAGTTAGCTTGAAAAGTGTAGCTGGTGATGACCTAAAGAAGGTTAAAGCAGACATGAAGGTTTACAACATACTAGCTATGACTCTACCTTTAGAGATCCTTACCAGAGTTGAGAACTACAAAACAACCCATCAACTATGGAAGGTTCTTTACACCATGTGTGAAGGTCGTGATGAAATTAGTGAAATCAAAAGGGAAAAGTTGAGGACTCAATATGAAACCTTTCATCATGTTCAAGGAGAATCCATACCATAACAGCTTCACAGATTTGTTCAATTGGTAAATGATATGATAGTCTATGGTCTCAAATATGAATATGTGGAGATCAACAAGAAGATGTTGCACACACTTCCTGAGAGATGGACTCAGTCAGTATCTCTGATGAAAGCAACATTGGATCTAGAAGCATTATCATTAGATGCACTATTCCCAAAGTAGAGGAACTAGAGTTAGATGAAAGATCCAGGAATAACAATACAATCAGACATGTTGAAACTTATAAATTCAAAGAAACGCAACAAACATACAACGCATTCTTAACTTGCACTAGTGAGGAGGAAGATGAATAGTTTTTGGATTCAAGTGAAACCTTATTTTTCTCTACTCCTGAATCATCTTAGAACAAACAAAAGTCCAAAAAGACTGGTGCACATGCTTTTCGTGAAGCTACACCTCAAAGCAAACAACATCCACAAGCATCCAGCTCCAGCAAACAACACGCAACTAAGACTCGAAACATTCACAAATTTGAGAAACCCATAGATGCACTGACAATTATCTTGCAAAGTGAGGAGTAAAAGACAACTTTTGTAGCTTTCTCAACAAGCTTTGAAGCCTACTTAAGGGCTAACCTCTCTTCCTCTCAGATCATACAGCAAGACTTAAATGAATTGGCTCCTAATATGGTTGAAGAAATGGATCTTCAATGGTCAATGGAAATGATAGCATATAGGTCCAAGAAATTCCTACAAAGGAATAAGGGTTTAAGCATGGATAAGAAAACCAAGATTGGTTTTGATAAAACCAAGGTGAGATGCTACAACTGGCAACTCAATAGATACTTCACCAGAGAATCTCAACAACCTAGAGCTGACGGAAACATCCAATAAACACAAACATCCAGTAGCTATAACTCAAACAGACAAATTCCACCACTATCAGTATTCCTGCTGCTCTAACACCAGCACAAATCACACAATACAGCCCCAACCAACACTAAAAATCATTTGCAACGATTATCAAACAAGATGGTGAGTGTGATTGGAGTATGTATGAGACAGAGATCCAATCTCTCGATCATGCTCTCATGGCAAACATAAAGGATAAAATCTCTAAAATCTAGAAAGAGGTAAGGGAGAATCTCTGTCACAAGCATGCATTGATGACGTCACTAGATACAGAGAGCATGCAGATCAACTTTCAAAGAAAGTGATTGAAACAAAAATTTTAAATGATAGTTTGAAAACATAGCAAAAACAATATGAAATTAAAATTCCGTCACTTAAAAATGATTTAGAAAATTTCTGTCAGAACAATTAACACTTGTAGCTGAACTAGAGCAACTCTCTGAACCACTGACTCAGTAAAAAACATTACAGGATGAAACTAAAGTAAAACTTCAGAAATTTCAGGTGAGCAATAAGAAATTTAAAGAACTACTTGCTCAACAAAGGGCTTTCAAAGATCGTTTAGGATTGCGATACAATAAGAACAATCCACCTTATAATGATAATTACATCCCACCTCCTGAATCCATGACAAACATGACGGGTTTGCTAGAACACAAAATCCATGTTTAACCATTTAAACTTTCAGAAAACGCAGCGGATATATAGCTTTTAAAACCGATTTTAAAGCTGAAAATTTCATGTTCTTTATGATCATTTAAGATGGAAAAACAAACCCAAACAAAAGGATCATTATATGTGAATGATCAAGCTATGAACATATGCTAAAACTACATAAAATCACAGCTACATAGAGCTGTGAACAACTACCTTTCTCCAGCAAAATGTCGACCAAAGATGGTGGAGATGAGGCTGAAAATCAGCCTGGACTTCAAGGTAGAAGTCCTCAAATGCTCACTCCCACAAGGCTCCAAGTAGGCCTCTTAGTTGCTCGATTCTTGGACACCAAAACA
>BJCO01637320.1:0-10168 GCA_018326465.1 Flaveria floridana | reverse complement strand
AATCACAAAGACACAGTAAATACGAACACAATAATTGATTCAAATGTATTTCATTAATATTGAGTAATGATTACAAAAGAATAATTATAAAAACTATGAACAATGATTTCTTCAATCGAATTGATGTTGTTGTTGATATGACGACGGCTAGGGTTGCACAATGATATGATAGTCGGCAGCCGTAATATTGCTAAATTGTGTTCACTGAGATGTGAAACCTAGGACTCATATTTATAGGCACTTTGAGTCAGTTAAGGAACACCGGATCTCTTGAGATTTGTTATTGACTTGTTAACTGATTGACATTGCAAGTGTTCTGGTCTTTCGCAGATATCTTGTCTTCCGCAGGAACTTCTGTTCTTCTGTAGGAAACTTGCCTTCCATAGGAATCTTCACTTCAAATTATCCTTGGGTGGTGATGTTCATCCGCAGACATAAAGGATGTCTTGTAAGAAACATATCTACGGATTGGCATTATTGTTCATCCGTAGATGTTTCTTACACTTAGTCGATTTTAGAAGTTCACCAAGTATATTGTTTTTGCCTGTCATCATGTACATCACATAACACATATGGGTTAACCTATACATTCAATGCATACATAATGATAATCAGTTACAATTATTTATTACAAGTATTGATTAAAGTTCTAAGCCTATACAAATTGATCTAGACCTATTCTTCCTAGATCTAACACTCTTGACCCTCTTCTCAGTTTGGGTTTCAACCCAGGTTAGCCATTCCTTGAATGTCTTGAATGCCTCACTCTTGGCCTTCAGAACAAACACCTAAACCCTCCTTGAGAAGTCATCAATTACAGACATGAAGTACCTATCCCTTCCTAGAGAATTCACTTGAGCAGGCCCCCACAGATCTGAGTGAATATAGTCAAGTTTGTGCAATAGAGAAAAAGCCTTAGGAACTCAAGTAAATATGAGTACAACTTATCATCTCCAAACAGATGAACAAAGTGAAAGAACAATACAAACACTGGAAGATATGTTATGAGTTTGTGCAATAGATTCTGGCGGTAACTGGTATTCACACTTACCATTAATTGAATTTTCATACAATAACAATTATCTCTCTACTATTGGAGTAGCTTCGTTTGAAGCTCTATACGGACAGAAGTGTAGATCACCTCTATATTGAAATGAGATAGGAGATAGACAACTCACAGGTCCAGAACTTATACAGAAAACAACTGATAAGATAGAGAAGAAAGCCTTTAGAGTTTCAGGTAGGAGATAGGGTGTATCTAAAGGTATCACCATCTAAAGGAATTATCCGATTCGGGAAGAGAAATAAGTTAAATCCAAGATATATTGGCTCTTTTGAGATAATAGAAATAATTGGTTCTGTAGCTTACAAGTTAGATTTACCACAGGAACTAAGTGAGATACATAATACATTTCATGTATCTAATTTAAAGAAATGTCTAATAGGTGAAACATTAAGAGTTTCAATACAAGAAACCAAAATAAATAAAAAAACTTCACTTTGTAGAAGAACCAGTAGCTATTATACATAAGGAAGTAAAAAATTTAAAAAGAAGTAAGATCTCATTAGTAAAGGTAAGATGGAATTCAAAAAGAGGACCTGAATTTACATGGGAATGGGAAGATTAAATCATGAAAAGATATCCTTATCTATTTCAAGAGTTAAGATCAGGACTGTCACAAGGAAAGAACCCTCAAGGAATTTCAGGGCGAAATTCTTTTTACGGGGGGAGAATGTGACAACCCTATAATTTTAGGTTAGAAAACATTTAAAGTTATCATTTGATATATTACATTATTATACTTTACATGTATATATATTAATTGGATGAGCAAATCATGTGGGTGTATGTTATGCACGCATGCATTATTTACGTATGCATGCATGTATATATTTAAGTAGACATTACCATATATACTTCATAAATCTTTTCATATGAATACTCTCACATTATGACTTTAATAAGATAACTTTTATGATAAAATTTTATATGCACATAAGTTTAGTATATTAATATATGTGTGTATAGTGTGCATGTATGCATTTTCACGTATGCATGTATGTATACATATCTAAAAACTATGACACATAGCTTAGGGTGCCACTCAACATCTTCTAAACACAACACACTTTAAGTCTAAAATAACACATCACCTAGGCTAGATAATAAGTCATGATTACAAACCAAAAACAAAATCAATCTTGCCTTCTCTTCTCGGTCGATTTCAAGAAACCCACAATCACCATTTTGATTTTTTATATATAATCAATTACACTACACAAACAAGTCACAAACTAAATCATAATTGAAACTTAATATGTGTATTACTTGGAAGAGGTACACCTAAACCTTACTTGACACCTAAACTTGACACATATATAACACTCATCCAAGCTATGGGATAGGTAATTATAACTTGGTATCCTTGTGTCAAATTCTCGGCACCTTCCAAGCACCACAACCGCCATCATCTATTTACCATCACACTAATCTCCATCTTAGTTGGACACCTAGCATAACACATACTCATCATACACAAATACTTGACACATATCAAGGCTAGAAGTACAACACACAAACCTAGTTGATAGACTAATGATGAGCTCCCTCCCTCCTTAACCTTTCAGCCGAACCATTACCACCACACCCACAAACCACCACAACCGCCACCATCATCATCATTCAGTCTCTCTACATTAACTCTTTCTCTCGGTTTTTACTTCACCATCACACACCATCATCATCCAAACATCTAACACTTTCATTCATCTAAGTATTCACCTTCAAGGATCAAGAACTTTCATCTCAAGCTTAAGACATCAAGAATTCAGAAATTTAATCAACCATCCTTCACCATCTTCTCAATCAACAAGGTTAGAAAACCTTAATTATGTGATCAAATGAAGTATGTGTTTAAACAAATACATATATGATTATCATCAAAGAATACCCACAACCATATGTTAATTATTTCAAAAACTCAAAAGTAAGTATAAAGAACTGAGAAAAATAATGGTGTTAAATCAAAAAATACTGAACAAGAAAAATTACTAACAAAATCAGTTAAAGTCCTAGTATTTTGCTAAAATCAGATTAAATATTCAAAAGACTGTGATTGTGGCAATAAATTCAGAAGTATGTTTAGAAATACTAGAATTATCTATCTGTAAATTTTTGTATATTAAAATTAAGTAAATTAATTTATATGATTTAAATAAGGGGAAAATAAGAAAAATATTATATGGGAGAACCGAGCCTGTTAAAAATATAGAAAAATTATATAATGATTATTATATATTAACGCTCCATAATAAAATTCATGATTAAATTCCTTTATAGACTGAGATTTATATTTTATTATGATCTGTAATGGTAAAATTGAAAGAAATATCTAAACTGTGAAATAAATTATGTAAAATTAACATAAATTATGATGTTTTGGATTTGACAATATGTGTAAATTTAGTAATTTTTGGAGTTATGTAACTATTTTATTGAATTTTGAAAAAATTATAGTAAATTATTTATTATGAATTACAAACCAAAAAATTTATGAGATGCAATAAACTACAAAATAAATATTCTGGAAAAATTTGGGAATTTTATGATAACATTAGATATTTTTTCCTATTTATAATAAGTTTATATTAATTCTAGAAAAATATCTGAATTTAGTTAATAATTGGGATTTTTATATGATCATTGATATTTTTAGATGATTTTGCTATTAAACTTTTAAAAATTTTGAGTAACCATAGTTACTATTTTAGAATTTTGACTGAGGTGCTAAAAATTTTAAGGAAATATATTCCTAACTTATAATTAATTTTATAGGTTATCGCTGGAATTGAGGTGAGATTCGTTGCCCCGTTTTATATTATGAGTTTTTGGGAAAAAAGCATAATGTTTTGTGTTTGATGCAAATAAATAAGACTTTTTTAGATAAACTGTCATATTGCCGTAAGTTACAACCATTAATTCGGATGATGAACCGTCTGATAATATTGGTAGTGCTACTTAGAAAAATATTTCCCGCACCAATAGGATGAGTGTTGTGATGCTATATTATCTGATTTTTATGATTTGTATTTGTGACAATTATGAATCACCTGACATATAAGTAGGTTTGGTTGTAATCTTATTTATGTTGCATCAATATGTTTTTTGGTTATTAAACCTATGTTTCTCACCAACATTATGTTGACAGTTTTTAGTATGCTTTTTCAGGAGAACAAAATGACTAACAGTGTTATGTTCTCATTCGATGTGTACCACGGTTGGGGCGAAATGATTGGGAAGACATGTGTAAAAATAACTGTAAATAGATTCGAGCCTAGTATAATGGTGGATGCACACATCCATTACTACAGAAGAAATATGAAGCAGTTAAAGATGTTGTAATTAGGTTACATGTAATAGTCTTTAATTAGACAAATTTTATAAACCTTATGTAACCTATGGATTAACTATATATTGTATGTTATATTATGATGTCATTTTATTAATGTCTGTTATGTTTATTTATAATCAATATGTTTTGAGGCAAAGAGTCACATTCAAGCATTTCACGCTTCCGCAGGATGTGACAATTTCGCTGATAGTAATCCAAACTTTCATTTTTGTTGCCATTGATAATCTTAGTAGCATCTTTTTTATTGATTTACATTTAATTTTCTCTCGTTTTTCATTCCATTTTATTGTATGTCTCTTTATTTCATTCACAATCACCATGGTGAGTCAAATAAAATGAAATCAAATTCAAATTAACAAAGATTTTACTATTAGGATTGTTGTTAGTAACAAAAATGAAAGTTTAGATTATTATTTGTTAAATTGTAAGTATGGATTATTATCGACAATAGGTTATAGTTTGGATTATTAAAATTCTATTTGTTTTTAATTAATTAACTCATAGGACTTTTTTCAATTTTTGGGTTTATTTGAATTTTTTTTATAACTAATGGATTCACTGCTCAAAAACACAATGATATCACTTGAAAACTCATATATAAATCTCCATATATGAGAGAAAATTCATTATATTCCTGTGATTCTTGTCAGCTCGAGCTAAGTCCGCTCATGTATATACCTTATCATATCAAAATCAAGGTTCATTTCATATTAAAAAAATATGTCAATTCGGGTTGCATATCTATTCTATATTATTATATAAACCATAACCTTAGGACACAAAAGTAATTTCACAATAAAATTAAGACAACTAATACAACTTTTTCAGCATTAGGTACAAGTGTTTTATACAATCATTCTTATTTTACCCATCAATTAATGAATTTCTTTTAATTAAAACATTAATTAATTTATATTATTAATACTTTATTTAATAATATGAGATTATTTAATTTAATATATTATATGTTTTATTATTTATAATACTTTAAATTAACATGTAAATTTATTGATAAGTATTATCTTATTTGAATACTTCACTATATAAATACTAAATATTTTTATAATAGAAATAATAATAATAATAATAATAATAATAATAATAATAATAATAATAATAATAATAATAATAATAATTATAATAATGATATCAAATTTATAAATAAGTAGTAATTTATTTGAATACTTAGCTATATAATTACTAAATATTTTTATATTTGAATACTTAACGATCTCGAGTAGCTCACGAGTGGCTCGACTCGTTTGCACCCATACGTATAAGATACAAATCTAGTAAGATTTTAAAACAGAATATATAAAAAAAATCTATGTAAATAAAACTGCAGGTAAAATTGTAAAAATACATATTTTTGGCTTAATAGTTCTTCTGAAAACCTAATTGCTCGCAATTGATCCTTGTATTGGCCGAAATTTGACGACGGTGAACGGTGGCCGGTGGTCGGAATTCCATCAAATTATGCTTATCAGCTTATGAACTCTTAACGGCGACGGTGGAGATTGAACTTCAACTACAATTCAAATTCAAAAAACCCTACCGAAAGAGAAACCAAAACGATCCGAAATTCTGCAATCAATGGAAACAAGTAACAATTCGTCAACATCACGGAAGAGACGAAGAGATGAAGAGAATTCAGCACCTGAATCTAACGAATCCGATCAATTTCCTAAATTAGGTTAATTTCCCCTTTCTTTCCGATCAAGTTTTCGTTAATTTTGTTATTTACGGTGGTTTATGCGTGCAATGGTTGGTTTCTGATCATAGATGTGTTATGTCGATGATGTAGAAGATAATCTCGTATTCAGTGATACTATGGTTGCTCTTCGCATGATGCGTGCACAGTTTCCTCGTATTGATAGAGTATGCATTAACTAGAATTATTATGATTTATGTTTTTTGGCAATAAAATGACCTTTGTAATCCTAATTTAGTTCATTTTGACTTTGAGTTTGACTTTTGCAGGTTACTATTGAGCCATTTATGTTACAATCTCAGTTGTATAGCAGTGTGAAGGACAGGACACAAGTTGATAGAGAATTAGAGGTTTGTTGTTATTTGCAGGTTACTTTGAGTTTTTGTTAAATTTGTTATTCTTAAAGTGATTTGTCTAACATTATGTCACATTTACCATGAATAACATTCTGCTTCACTTAATTAAGTTTTGTGAGTGTATTTGGTTTAGATGTATATACATTATCATATGAATCAATAGGTTGTAAGTCGTATGTTCTGTTTTGGTTCATGGGATTATCATGCCTAGTTTGGATTACATTTGCTCTAATTTCTGCATTAAAAACAGTCATTGAGGAGGGAGAAAGTTTTGCGCGTTTTCAAATTAAACACAGGACAGGATGACCATGCCCTAATGTTTATGGAAGATTATTTAAACCAGGTTGGTTATCCCATTTGGTGGAGTTCGATGATACGTTGTTTACTTATGGTAATTTATATAGAAGTTGTCTACAATCTATAGAGGTAAAGTTGGAATTGTGATATATCCTTTTGGTGGATCCTATTTTCGTTGAAGTCCAGTATTTTTTCGATAATAAGGCTCGTGAATAAGCATTTTAGAAATCCTACATTTCATTATTATCATATACATAATGGTTCCTTGCTTTGATATAGATGAAACGAGCTGTGAAAAACATGGAATCGAAGAAGCAAGGTGTCCTTCAAGTTTTTGAGTGGTTTGAAGTTCATGTCATTCATAGCAAACTTGAACCTTGTATTGGACATCTAGAACTAGTGAGTTATCACAAATGACTCAATTATTACTTGTATAAAATTAAGCTCACGATCCAATAATTCAATAAATATAATGAGTAATGAAAAAAAACATATTCATATATCATAATTAAATTTAGGCAGTTCACTTTATGAATGATTATTTAAACTATCTTTAATTAAAGGGGCAATTGCATATATCCCCATATAAACTTGTAAAATTATATATTCCCCCAAATCATGCTTAAAGAGCATTGTACTTATACATTGAAAACTTGTGTTTTGGGGAAATATGTAATGTTACAATTACAAGTAGGATTTTGATTGTTATTCTTGACTATAGTTTGTTGCGCTGTATTGTAGTGTTCACTATTATCAATAGGAGGGAAGGTGAAAGATGAAGACATATCTCTTTTAATAAACGCTGGTATCTTGGTAAGTGCTCACTTTCATGACGAAGTATTGCTGCTGCCGTAGTTTTTTTAACGTAAAAATATAACGTGTTACATTATTAGAGCATCATGAATCCACAATGTTAAAAGAAAACCTTTGGTGATCGTAAATTTGAATCGATTCCAAAAAACTTATGTGGTCTCTCTTTTTGGATGGGCGTAATATCAGTTCTACTTTTGGTATTTCGGTGCTATCCGGCATGTATAACTTGGGTAAAAATTTGATATATTTGAACTTTGATGGTGCTACCATGTACAGACTCGCCAGCTTATTGATCCTGACATGTACTGGTTTGCAATTCCAAATATTGGTTCAGTGCTGAAAGGCCTCACTCAGGTATGTGCATTTATGATAGTCTTCTAGTACTACAGTAGATATATAAGGTTTGTTTGGATGTGAGTTTTGGAAGTTATTATGTGATATTAAGTAGTGAGAGTAATATAATTAACTTATATAATTGAACAGGCTGTAGAAACTTGAAAATGTTTTTTGGATGCGCTTTTGCTATTTGAAGTTCTAATATAGACAAAGAAACAAACATACCCCGTAGAATCTGACTCATAGGCTCATTGCATTGCTATTGGTAAAACTTTTCCTCTAACCCAAAGGGGTAGAGAGGTTGCTCCTAGTGAGACCTCCCGACTCCAAAAACTGATGTATACAATTCAGCAATCATGGTGAAGTTGCAATATCGGATAATCACTTGAAATATATTAGTTATATAATAAATTAATAGATTTACGAAAAAGGGCATACGTGAGAAAGTAGTGATTGTACGTTTAATGGAAATAAAAGTATCAATTTAGGTTAAAAGAAGGGTAAAGAAGCAAGTTTATTATGCCTTTAGATAACAAAATTTATTAATAATTTAATCAGTTTCCATACGCAAATCCAAAACCCCCCCTTAATGTGATTGCTTTTCAAGGAATAATGACATCTTAATGTTCGAATTGCAAAAATAAAATGAAATTATGTCCGGGGATGAAAGGAACACAACAGCTGATTAGGAACTTTTGGGAAACTTTTTATTTTCAATTTACTTCCTACTCATGTACATATCTTGCATCTTTTCTATTCTCCATATGGTATAATAGCTTTTTCTACAAATGATAATTGTTGTCTGTACATGTATATATATATGTGTGTGTGTGTGTGTGTGTGTGTGTAGAGGAAAGATTTATTTATAGAACCACAAATATGGCAAGAACTTGCAAGATCCAGTAAAAAAAATCATTTGTTTAAAAAATTTAAAGTGAAGAGTGTATAAATCTAAAATGTTAATATTCTCTCTTATTAATTAAGTTACATACATTTACTCTCTTTTCCTTGTTACAAGTTTCGAACACATGTAGAATAGAGAATTATAGTGAACCTACATGTGTGTGAATGTTTATAATATAGTGAACCCTCCCCAGTATATATACGTGTGTGTATATAATTTGACATGTAATTGCACATGATCTTGGAGGATGGTACGTCCTTCTGGAGTTCTGGGAACTTACACCAGTTTAGATAACGGGTCATGGTGTTTTTAGGGAAGAAAGGAGCTATTGTCTCTACTAAACCGTAAAAAGTACAAAGAAATGATGTTGGCTGTTCTTGAGAAAAAACGTCTGCGCCTATCCCCTTTGGATATGAGATTTCATCTCCGTGATCTGCTCGGTTCAGGTCACCTCAAAACCGTCCAAACACCAAGTGGTTTAGTCATTCGAGCCGTGAAGAATTAAAATTCGGTAAATAATTTACCCTACGCATCCCATACTTCTACATTTGTACACTTTTCCTTTTAAGCAAGTATATTTATTCCGTCACGGTTATATATCTTTCCCCAATTCATGTTGATATTCTGGTCTTTGTCAACGTAAAAGGAATGTTGCACTTTTTGTTGAAACAGCTTAAAAATAAAAACTGTTAAGTTATGTTTTTTTCTGGGAAGAAATGAGTACAGTTTTTTCAATAATAAATACAAGTTTGATATTTTCCAGGAAACTAGCATGTCATTTCAATGTATTGACATAAAGTAAATCCTCGTGTGCATTCAGAGGTGATAAGATGAGCGGGTTGGGTAACAAGTGAAATTGGGTTCGGGTAGAATCGAGCTCTTTTTTTTAGTACGGTGCCTCATTGTGTTTGAATTAACCTGCAAACCCTTTATTGTCCATTTTTTACTTTCTTCATAAGCATTTAGTGTGTTAATAAGGATGACAAACAATATTATGGATACTAATGATTCTTATCCCAAATGGTTAATATGATGTACTCAAGATAAGTAAATATGAAAAGGTCTTGGGTTCAAGTCTCATTCGGAGCAAAATTGTTAAGGTTGAGCCAGATAATTTTTCTAAGGTTGTATGCATTAAAACTAGGCTTTTTGGCGATCTTTACGCCACTGGATCTGTACACGTTTTTGCTAAAATTTTGATTTGACCAAGATTGACCCATTTCAATTGTATTAAAATTTAAATTTCACCATGCAGGGGTTGTTGATGGGCTTGAATTGTCAATAATGGAAGCTCTGGAATTAGAGGTGATACCATCCAACATCAAGTGAAAATAGGAGG
>BJCO01637300.1:0-25066 GCA_018326465.1 Flaveria floridana | reverse complement strand
AGGTGAAATTGTGGGTTGTATTCGATTAGTGGTTAACAAATGATCGTTTTGGATAGTTTAATTAGGTTATTATTAGGATTTAATTGTCGAACGGCTAGGGGATTAATGTCGCCGGTTTCTTGATCGATTAAGGTTCGTAACCGACTCGTAAACACAAATAAATGATACCATCAAGTTCGAAACGTGTATACGAAGGTTCTGGAACGATTTTGGGTCGAAAGTGCTTAATTTTGATGGCTTTTGGGGGTGGCCGGAGCCGCTCCGGCGGTAGCTGGAGGGCTGGACGGAAAAACGGGCAAAGGGGGCGGGGGGTTGGGTTGTAATTTTAAAATTTCACCTTTAGTCCCTGTGGTTTTATTTTTATTATTTTATGATTAAAACTTCCATTTCAAGTTTCCAACAAGGCATAAATACCCCCTGGACTTAAACTTTAAATTTTAAATATTTTTATAACTTATTAATTATTTAATTTTTATAAGTTATTAGTTATTATTATTATTATTATCCTTATTTTATTTTGACTATTCTTACTATTATTATTATTTATTTATTTATTTATTATTATTATTATAACTTATTGTTAAGTTTTATAATAAATAAACGTTGTAACCACTAACATTATTATTACTTTATGACTTACCTATTAACCTCTAAATTTTCTAACATGCATATCAAGTCCTCATAGTTTCATAAATGACAACGAAACCCTTACAAGAATATAACAATGTTAACATTTAATTAATGAAAAGTAGAGATGTTACACTGGGATTGTATCTATCCAGATGACCTGGAGTATGTGGAAATAGTCTAGCAAATGGCTCTTCTCACTTCTAGAGGTAAGAGATTCTACAAGAGACACCTAGCATGATTTATACTCAAGGAAGTCCATTCCAAGAGCCCAGCTCTTCTCAGGCCTTTATGTCTTAAGATGAAGTTCTGGTAACTTTCTCTTCACCCTTGAAGACATGGACTGCATCCATCTAGATGATTTTGGAGTACATGGAGATAGTCCAGTCGATGGCTCTTCTCAGTTATAGAGCCAAGAAGTTCTACAAGAGGACAGGTAGCAAGTTTCCAAGTAATATGTCTAGTGGAAAGTTTGGGTTGCAAAAGATCAAAGTAAAGTGTTATAAATGTAACCAAATGGGCCACTTCGTTCAAGAGTGTAAGGCACCAAGAAAAAATGGTGGCCATGCACAATCCAGGCCAAACTACACTGAGGTAGCTCCAAGAGCTAAGAAGCCCAACCAACCAAAGTAGCAACCTACAATTGCTATTAAAAGAGGAGGCTTTTATTGGAGCTTCCAGGTGGAAGATGTCTCCCAAAACATATTTGAATCATTTAGACCTCAACCACGGTAACCTAGCTTCTTGGCACTTTTTATGAAACTATCACAGAGTAAGGGAAATCAGAGACCAAGAACAAACATCTGGTGGTAAGAGGGATGACTTTGGTTATGAAACAAAAGGTGCAAGAATTAATAGCTACATGCATATAACTTGTTTCAAAGGTTAGTCACCTGGAATCTCAGGTGGCCACCTTAAAAAGACAGGTTCCCAATCAGCAACTTAAGATCACTGATCTCAAGGGTAAGCTAGCTGAGAGGCCTGCCGGGCACGCTTAACCATGGCCACAAGAACCTATGGATGTAGTGGACCTAACCTCCAGCTCACTTTTGTAGGTAAGTGATGCTACCAAAAAGGGGGAGAAAGTTACTACAATCATAGAACATATGAGCACTGCCTAGAGGATGGGTATTAAGGATACACCCTTGTAATTGCCTAGACTCAACAACCTCATCTAACCTATATTAATGTGGATGCTATCTTTCAAAGCCTATATGAGAAGGGTTTTGTACCAAGGGCCATGTCACCTTTATCCAATCCTGCTACAAATCCAATCATAGGATGGAGGTATGACATTGAAAGAATGGTCATGATGCTTTCTAGATTCCTGGCTCAACAAAAAATCTTCAACATCTACAACCTGTGATTCTATGAAAGCTTCCCTCTAGTAAACTTACCATTAGTCAGCCCAAGTCAAAACAGACATGTAGATAAGTTAGAAAAGATGATTCAAAGGAGAGTGTCTGAGGAGTTCTGAAGAAAAACAAGCATTTACAGACAAAGGCTAGCAGGGAAAACATTGATCAACTAATATTAGTTGGACCCTAAGATTACCTTAGAATGGAAAGCCTCAGTTGCTCAAAGGGAGAGAAAGAGGAAAGCAAAGGAAGAAAGGCAAAGAGAGAATCCTAGTTTCATGCATGCTATAATCGGGGTTGCTCTAAGGCTAACACACAAAAAGATGAGTTAAGGGTAACCAGATTAAACTACCTAGAAACTAGGAATTATAACGTTGATGATCTCATCTCTCTTCATTTGGATGTATCAACTAAATTGGTAGACATAGAGGGATCTAGATAGAGGAAGGATGCTGAGGATGATGATTTGTTTTTGAAAAACAAAAAAGAAAGAAAGAAAATAAAATTATATCAAGCTCATGTCCTTTTTCCATTTCAAAAGGTGCCTGAGGTGGAAAACATGGTTGTGGAGTAAGAAACTCAAGTAGACAAAGAACAGGATAGATAGAACATGTAACACCTGAAATATCTTGTCAAATTAAAGAAAGAAAAGAAATGAAAAATAAAAAGAAACATATTTTTTATAAGAAAGAAAATGAGGCCAAAGTGGAGGGGTGCAAAGTGTAAAAGGGACAAAATCTTATTATTATTTTGTTTAAAAGGTGGTATGGCCGCCCACACCACCTGCTTCACTCCACTGCTTGATATTTTAGAGAGAGAAAGTAGCAAAGCTTCCGTCCTAGAGAGAGAAAGAAGCTGAATCCGTAAATTGGTAAGTGTTATTCAAGTTTTTGGTTCGGTTTTATGGGTTTTCAACCGTAAGACTGATTTCTACATGTTCCTATGTGTATGCATGTGTTCGGGTATGCATTTTTGACATATTTTAGGTGTTAAGAATTTTTGAAAAGTTCAAGTTGAGAGGATTTAGCTTGAGAGCAACAAATGTGAGTTTCTAGACCTCGGTTTTACATGTTTTTAAACTTCTTTGGGGCTGAAAATGCATGTAAAATTATTTTATAAATTTTATGTATGTTACCCATAAGCATAAACGTATGTATGTTAGTATTTTATGGTTGTATATGTTATGATGATGCTTAGATGGGTAATTATAAGTTAAGAACATGTTAAGATATTATTTGGGACTGAAAATATGTTAGAAACATATGAAAAGGGCCTTCATGTGCCCAAACAGGGCCCATGCGCCTGAATAACAGCTTAAAAGACTAAGTATGAGATGATGCGCCCAAACAGTAGCCCATGCGCCTAGTATTTACCTTAGAAAAGTTTTAAGTAAGGTGGTGCACCTGAATAGTAGCTCATGCGCCTAGATTTGCCTTAGAATTTCTAAGTGTATGTCCATGCACCTGAACAGTAGTCCATGAGCCTAAGTTTTGGGCTGAAATAACTAAGTGTAAGATGAAGCACCCAAATAGTGCCCATGCACCCAAAAGGCCCATGCGCCTAAGTGTTAAAGTGGTTAAGTGTAGGCTGATGTGCCTACATAGTTGAGAAACGCCTAAACAGGGCTGATGTGCCCAAATAGTTCCCATGCGCTCAAATAGTTCCTATGCGCCCAACACTTAGAAAATTTTCTAAAATTTTGAAAAAAAAAGAATTTTAGGGTTTGACCCTAGTTTGACTTTTGGGCTGTTTTGGACTATTCCAAGCAAGAATAAATGGCGGTTTATGACTAGTATATGCATAATGTTATGATAAATGTATGATATGCATATGTGTATAAGTTGTTATCTTTTATTAGTTTTCAAAACATATTTATATTGTAATATAATATACGTTAAGCTTATGTTATTACTTTACGTAGTGTGATGAATGTGTGAATGAATGTAAAGTATAAACGTAATAAAGAGAAAGATAACAAAGATGAAAAGTGAAACGTAATGAAAGAAAGTAGAGGCTTGCAAGCAGAAAGAAAGAAGGATTACAACTCTTTATGAGTTGATAGCTTAACTGTGTGTTATAACGTGCGATTTTACATGAGGGTTCACACACAGGGCACACAGGGGGATCAGTCTAAGTGACTGAACTCATAGTACGAAACGAGATCCTTGTCATTCGACCCCGAGCTTTGTGCCAATATATGATACGGCTTTATGCCAGGTAGTAACGGGACTTTGTGCCTAGAATGGTGGCTTCAGGCCACGGGCTTTGTGCCAATTAGTAAATGAGCTTTTTGCTCAGAATGGCGGTTTCAAACCGCGATGGGGGAAAAGCCTGACAGGATCTAGAATTAGTACAAGACGAGCGAGATGATAAAGTAATGAACGATGTGATAAAGCACAAAATGAACATTAACGAAAGATAGTGATAAAGTACGAAATGAATGTTAACGGAAGATAGTGATAAAGTACGAGACGAACATTAACGAGAGATAATGATAAAGTACGAAACGAACGAACACGTATGATAACGAATGAACATGTGTGATAGTAAAGGAAATGTTTTGTGAAAAATAGTATTTTTACGTATGAAATGTATAAATATTTTGATACTTATAAAACTAGAACTCACTCGGCAATGCTGACTTTTATGCATTTTTAGTTGGCAGGTAAAGGTTGCTGAGGATGGCACGCAGAAAGGCTACTTGGCAGGGTAAAACTGGCATCCATTCACGCATTTTATTATTGTTGTTTTGTAATGCAATCAGTGAAAGATTCTTTGTATTTGGACAGTGTTGTATTGCATAACAACAATAATTATTAATAAAATGAATGGTTTTTGTTAATGACTTCCGTTGTGATATTTTATGAAATGTATAATAATATGTATGTTTAGTGCTATGAATGATCAACTATGAGGTGCCCAGGAACGGGGCCTTACAGAACATGATCACCTGCTTGAGTGCCACAGGTTTCTACAAGGCAAAAGATTTACTCCCTTTATCTTATAATTATATAGAGTTTGAGTACCTTAAGTCTCTAGAACAAGAAGTCTTTACACGAAGAAAAGTTCTAAGAGAAAGATAAGGGAGGAAGCTAAAAAAATCATAGGCCACCATCAAAGCCAATAAGAAGAAGTCAGATGACATACAAAAAATGGTGAGCTTTTTGAAGTTGTATGAATTCTTTGATAGGAGGCTTGGTCCCATGTCTCTATCCATAACAGATGACCACATCAGGGTGATCAAGCAGAATATCAAAATAGGTGAGCTTCAAGACTTGCATTCTCCTACAAGTAAAGCTGCACCTAAAGCTAAGGTCAAGGTTCAACCCAAACATACAACAGAACCAAAATCTACTGCTAATCCATTGCTAGCTTCATCTTCTGATCCATAGCAAGGTCCAACCTTCTTCTAAACATGTGAAGGGAAAGAACCAAACTAAGAAGGAAAAGGAAAGAAAAGGTGATCAAGACCAACCTTATCCGTTAAAATATAGAAAGAGGAAAAGGATGACCATCAAAAGAGACTTGAAGTCAAGAAAGAATAAAAATTCTAAGGCATCCACCTCTACACCTCAAGATGAGTCAGAACATCCTAGGGACCAATCATGTACTTAACTCAATCTCAAAACTTATAAACTTAAAGTTTAATACTATTAACTTGAAATAGGTTATCCGTCTCATGATAAACCTAGTTGTGAGTTCTCGATTTGAACGGGAACAATGAGCATGGATCTTAGGAATCATATTGATAATAACAAAACTTGATGATTCGATACTAAAATAATAATAATGATGAACACGAAACGTGTTTAATGATTGATGTTTATTGATTTGATGATGAAATCATCATCCATGAAGAATGATGATATGATGTTGTTGGTGATGGAACTAATTCCCACACTTGGTGGAGAATTATTCACCCTACAAATGATGATATATGTTGATATTTATACTAGTCTAGCAATTAAACTAATTACAAAATAAACCATAGACTAATATTTTTGTTGCTTTTGTTTTTTAAGTCTTCAACTTTAATAATATTGGAAATCTTCAATTTCTTTAAAGGTAGAATACCCAACACTAGTTATAATAGGGTATTAAAATCTTGTGTCACGAGAGAAAAAGGGTTTGTCATTTATTATCATGAATTAAATATTTGTAAAACTAGCTTTACAACACATGTATGACTTAATCATTCTTTGTGTTTGACCCTATTCGGTAAACACTAAGACTAGATCGCATATATTGAATTAATAGTCTATGCCACCCTATTATATGGAACATTAAGAACATTAAGCGAAACATTACTGTTTAGAGCCACAACACCGCACTTGATATGTAGTTTATTCTTCTGATATGCAAGGGTTACTTTAACACATCCCGCTCTTCCACATATCCCTATTTTAGGATGTCTATTATTTTTCTCTCTTGTTACGTGCCATAGTTTTCTGGATAGGAAAATAGGCCTACATGAGGCCAAACGTATTATTGTATTGACAAAAGTTATCATTGTGGCCTCAAACCTGAGTGTTGTGCAATTTTCACAATTGACATACGTTGTTAGTTTGCCTAATCACTTACTAATGTTACATGCTTTAGTTGCTTTTAGTAAAAGATACTCATTCTTTATTCAAAATTAATATAAAGGGTCATTAATCAAAATAAGAAAATAATACATTGAAAATACTAATATATTCATTTTTTTTATTTAAACAGATTTCTTCGAAAATCAACAAGCCTTAAAATAATGCATCTCAAGTAGCCTAAAAAGCTCTACGTTCTAGATAGCATTGTTCTTAACAAGCGTGGAAATAATACGGTCGTTGCCCATAGGACTTGGATATATAAAAGGAGGATGCAGTGAGGTAGGCTACCTTATGGTGGCTATCATGTCCCCTGATCTCCAAAAGAACATGGAGGACATCACTCATTTACAATAAGTTGGTCTTAATTTCCAAAAACTACCTTACACTATAGAAATGTTTTATCTCTTGAAACTATCAAAAGGAACGACCCCAAACTACAAGTCAAAGGTGTTCCTTCTGGGATTATGAGTTTGTCAAATGGAGGAATTATAGTAAGTAGCTCAGAGGGATGAAGAAGAAGTTATGTTGAATGTAGCTTCTTTAGATGTTCATGATTCTATCATAGCTTGGAGTTATGATCCCATTCTAGACATTATACCTTGACATACATAGTTGTCAAGAATCAAAGTGTAAGTGAGTTTTACTTGCTAAGACTTTATCGACACAATATAAGGAATCTAGCCAATCTCCTTCTTTAGAATCTAATATGTGATGCAAAGGGTCGGATTTGTGAGAAAATGATTAGAAGAATGGCAAAGTTATTCCATTAAATGGTTTTGGTAGCATTATCTTAGGGGAGTTTGTTAAGATATTAAAAGATGAGTTACTCAAAAGATATAATTAATAGTCAATCAAGTTCATGCTGATCTAATGCAACAGTCGAATGACGTCTCATGTTGAACACTTCATCTGCTAATTTCTATGTATCAGCCGATACATTGCTTCTGTCGATCACTAGTTGTCTTTGCTGACATATTGCTTTTGATACAAGGTTATCAGTGCTGAACAATAGTGTTGTAACCATGTTATTGCAACTACTGAAGATTTTCTCTTCAGATTTCCTTCTTTGTTTTCGTATGTATCCAATAGTAATATACATTCGTGGTATGCTTAATGTGTAAATCAATGGCTGTATCATGTCGTTGATCCTAAACCTAGAATAGACGATCATAATTATTTTTAATGTTTAGTTTTCTTTGCTTAAGAACCTCATAATTGTATTGTTTACAGATGAGTCGTTTTGCCCGCTTATACTTGTTATTATTTAATATATAAAGAGAAGAATACTTTAAATAAATTTCATTCGGTTTAGCTTTTTTTCAAGTATTAATATATGTGTTTGATAACAATATTTAATAGATATTCCGCACCTATTAATTGTTGATTTATATAATTTATTGTTCTAACCGATCAAACAATGATGGTCGCCATACAAACAAAAATCCTAATTAATAATGTGTTTTTAGATTGAGGAAACTGACCTTGCTGGTTTTGTTTGATTTGAAGTGGATTAAAAAGGTATGAGACCATATCGATGCTAGATTTAGTTTCTAAGCTTCAACTTTATTGTCGATACCTTCATTTCGTATTTGATTTTACCCAACCAATGGATTGTTATTAATTATCATGCTTCATCTTTGCACTTCGAGATATAGAAACACTACTACTTGAACTTGCTCTAGAAACCGTGGAATACTGATTCGATAGTGAACAAAGGAAGATGATATCTAGAAACCATCAATTCTAGTGAGAGGGGTGCTAGCTCCATGCAATTGTGCTGGGAGAAAAGAAGTGGTGAGGTGGGTTGCTGTTTTTTGTTGTGGATTTTATGTTTATTTGAATTTGGTTTAACTATTTATATTTTTTTGGTTTGTCATAGTTGTCCAGTGTTAGGGAATTTCCCTTTATAAAAGTGTTGTGAAGTGGTTTTGAACTTTTATAAGTGGAAGCTTTTATAAAATTAGGTGTTTGTAAAAAAATATTATTCAAAATATATTCTATATCTTCTTTAAATAAAGGGTATTATAGTGATAGTTTTAAACTTTGACATGAATTTTTTACTTTTATCCACTTAAAAACTTTTGATGTATTAATTTCAAACAATATAAACTATAGTATATACGTTAGTTTTGCTCCCTGTGCTTTGTTTTAAACAATGATTTGCCTTTAAACATTTCAAAATCATGACATTACTTATTGTGGTTTGCTATTCGCCTCATTTAACTCTAACCCACTAAAACCATAAAGTAATCCAGTTAAAAGTAATGGTATTTAAGTCTTTTTAAATTTGTTGACTAATTATGTAAGTTAGTTAAAAAATTATGGACTAATTGTGTAATTTACATAGATAAGTTAGAGCATTCACACTAGCTTTTTCATCATCATTCTCATATTTACACTAAGAATACTACGTTTTTACACTCTCTTCCAATTAAATGATACCTTTTTATCATATTTATATAATTATATTTTCTCTATCCTCCTATCACAACCACTTTTAAAAAATATTAAAAAATTTATATGGGTTGTATCGTGTTTCTCTAATATTGAGAATCACAGTACAATCCCCATAAATTTTATCTATCCTTCACTCATAACCACTCACAAACCATCCTATATAACATAGGGCACACACTCACATCAAAATCAAGAACCTAGTGTGAATGCTCTTACCCTCCTTTCCATTTCCCCCTACCCGTCTCCTGTCCCTTCCGCCACTGCCACCTTCACTACCACAACCACTACCTCACTTCAAGCCACCACCTACGCCACCACTTATGTGCTTCTTATCATTGTTCTGTATATGCAATCAACAGGTTTGCCACCCACCATAAGCACCGCCATCGCTCACCAAAATCAAACCATCACATATGTAAATTGAACCCTAATCCGACCATTGGTAACCACCATCATCATTGCTCATCAAAATGAAACCCTACTAAAATCAAAACTAAACCCTAATAGAACCAAAATAAAAAAACACAACAATTTTTCACCCCTTGCAACTAGTAGCTTTAATTGATAAGGATGAGGAAGTAGGGGCAAGTGGGTAGCTGGGATTCGAGAACTTAACAACGTTCATGAATCCAGTTCGGTTCTTAATCCTCCCCCATCTTCGCCATCCGTTCCTACGACATTGTTACGATATAATCGGTAATCAAGCGAAGATTGATAAAGAGAAGAAGAAACTAAAGAGAGGAGGAGATATTCTCAATTCATCGATGCCCATTCCGTTAACCAGTTCGTATACTTAAACAAACCCTGGGTACAAATTTTCATTTACAACCCTTAAACTATGTTACAATTACAAAATACACATTGTTTAAAAAACGTGCATCGATAAATTAAGAATATCTCATCCTCTCTTTAGTTTCTTCTTCTCTTTATCAATCTTCGCTTGATTACCCGATTGTATCGTAACAATGGTATCAGAGCATTCTTTCCTCTGACAACAACAACATTAATGATTCTTACAAGCACTATCAAGTTAGGGTAGTAAGAGAATCCAAGTGATAGTGGCTATAACAGCAAGTTGCACAGCAACAATGGGAAGCAATTCTTAATCAACAAATCGAAACAAGCAGATTGCCATGGAAGAGTTCATGTCCATGAGCCAAGAAGGTATGGTTGATGAATATTATGATGAATTAGATTCTTTCTTAATAAGGTGAAGGTTTTTTAGGAAATTTCTGAAAATTATGCAACATATCATTTCATTTTTAGGCTTGAATTTGCAATTAGTGATATTCTTATGGGATATCACAATATGGGCAAGGGTTAAAGTTGGCACAAGCGTTTTCTTTGGCCAAATTGCAAGAAAAAGGTCAAAATGGTGTTTTAGTTCATGGGTCAGTTCAAGATGCATCATCAAACTTTGAGGTAAGTACATTCGATTTACACCAAACAAGTAGTCTTGCTATTTTTGGTCATTATAAAGGAGTTTTTGAATCACCATATGCTTCTTAAGTTATAAAGATAGAGACTGCACTCATGTTGTTTGATGAAATGCCAAAAGAATTTAGAAGTGAAATGAGTATAGTTGTGGGTGTTAAGTCAAAGAAAGCTAAAACAGAAGTGAATAAAAGTAAGGATGAAAAAAGGGAACTATCTGATTATTTAGAAGATAGTGATGGTTCAATTAAAAATGATCTTGAGAATAATTTGATGGGTTCAATTATCATGTACCATAGTTAGGTCAAATGTAATTACAAGGGGGTTTATCCTCTTCTACAATTGTCTATGAACAACCCAAGAGCATTTTATGTGTAAGGAACTTTAAGTTGAAGGAAAGGAATTCATATGAGTGTGGGAAAATGGGTGTTATGCTCAAAAGAGTTAAAATCAAAATAGATGTAGTCTTGGCAGATGATTCAAATGAAGAGAAAAGTCATGGTCTGTATTGATTCTTATAAGGAGTAATATGAGGGTGATCAATATGTAAATGACACTTTGAATCTGGATATGAGTGTTAAATTTGAAAAGGTTGATAAGGATATAAGCAACAAGAAATTAGTTCTTGTGCTTCTACTAGATGTGGGGCATGCAGTTCAAGAAAAGGTGGAAATTAAGTCACAAATAAATATTAGAAGGGCACATATGCTTTGCCTAACTCATCTTGTCAAATTAGATGAGCATGGTAGTGTGTTCAGTTCAACAAGATATCTATTCATGGAAAAAGAAACTATTAAAATGGATAGATACCGGTTGGATTTGTAATCCGAAATGTGAAGGTGGCCAGATTGTGGAGTTCTTTATTCCAATACGTGTTTGTATTCTAATTGCATAATTGAGTGCGTGGTCATCCACTTCTAGAAATAGGATATGGATGCTTACCTAGGACTATGCACCAATAGTTAAAAAGCTATGGAACCATCCATCAATGAATGTCACTTACAAGAGACAAAATGTTAAATGCTTCATGAAAGTACTGCTAAATGCACTTGGTCATTGTCACAGCTATCGTGTCATGAATCATGGCACGAGGGAGTCAAATCTATTGATTAACAGTAATGGAAAAGTTGAAAACCTTGTAATCTTTTGTTGGCTTGCTAAAGTAGAAGCAAGGCTTAAAGATCATTTGGAGCGGCTGCCATGTAGCTATACTATAAATGAAGAACGTGTAGAAAGAAAAGAACATTGGAGAAAATTATTGCTAATTGTTGATAAAGAGGAAGAATTATGTTTTTTGTCACTGCAGTTCAAAGGTTCAGGTAACACTCATTCTTTGAGTTACATAGAAGTTAATCTGGTTTATCTAAAGTTGCAAATGGTCATAGAGTAAAATCAAAGAGCTGGATAAATTGTTGGTCAGTAGCACGTAAACATGATTCAAAAATTATTAGAAGTTGCATATTATTGGCACATCCTTTAACGGTGCCAAAACTCTTGAGCGGGTTCATATCGTTTGAAGGATATCGTCCAAGTGTTTGTACTACATTCGTATTGATGAGTAGGCATTATACCATGCCTAATATGTGGATTACTAGGATTCAGTGGACTATTAATGGAAAGTATAAGTTCAGCAACAAATGGATCTTCAAAAGTAAGTGGGTTGTTTGTAAGAGATGGATGACTTATATAGAAAGAACAATTTCTAGACTTAGGAGTGTATTAATAAGTGGAAAGTTACTACCAATCACATCACTTACAACATTTACATGGTCACCGTTGATAAAAAATATTAGGATGATGAGTCATAAATACATGTGCTGTTTTGGTTTATTGAGGAACAACTATTGCCACTCTTATGCTCATATTTTAGCAGTTTTAAAAATATCATTTAGTGGTGCTACTATAATAAGAAAGTTGGACAAGGTTTGTGATACGAATATATTCAAAGTAAGGCTTAGTATATGTTGGGTCTGATGAGGCTGGTGCAACCAAAATCCAATACATAGCTTTATTTTGGTACATCTACAATGGACTTCCGAAGACAATGCTGCATTTCTGAAGCCAAGTCAAAAGTCTTCCGAAGCCAAGCAAGAAGAACTTTTGAAGAGAGTTACTCTTCGGAAGTACCATGAAGACCAAGATAGGAAGCAGCTGATTCTAAAGAAGTTGTTTCTTCCGAAACCAAAGTGACTTCGGAATACTTCATTTCTTCCGAAGTACACTTACCTTCGGAAGAACCAACTGTGACTAGTGGACAAAAGTAAAGTACCTGTTAGTATAGTCAACTACTTTACTGACAGACTGGATGGAGCTTCTCCATGCGGGTATGTTTGACCTTACTTTATCCACTGTTCATCCATCTTAGATTAGTACTATCACCAAACTTAGTTGTTGACAAAAGGTAAGTCATGGACTTTTCATGACTACCTAATTCTAGGATAATACTTTATCTTAGTTAACTTACTTCTAGCAACTGTAGTAATTTGTCTAGTTGTATTTTCCAGCTGGTTTTCCAAGTATAACTGGTTGTAGATAGTAGTATATATAGTTCTAATTGTAAGCTCATAAAAGGGTGCAAAGACATAGTCTTGTAATCTTTGAGTTGAGAATTAATATATCCAAGGATCTTGAAAAACTTATCTTTGTGTCTTGCTTACTTGATATATTACTATTAACTCTTAGAGCATTCTGTTATCATCATCTGAGTTATATCAAGTGACTTTAAGAGAAAATCATTGTGTTGAGTGATTGTAATGATCTTGCAATTGGTATCAGAGCTTCCAGACTCTTGATTGTGAGATCTTACCATCCCAAATCATCTTGACTCTTCACTCATACACTCATCTCACTCAAAATGGCCACGAACCAGAAATCTCCAGAATTTGAAATGGGAACTATGACTAAAACTCCTGTCATCACTCCTGAAAATTTTAGATCCTGGAAGATGTGGATTGAAGGCTTCATCAAGTATCAAGACAGCCAAATGTGCAGATCTATCATTTATGGTCCTTACAAACCAAAGGTGGCATCACCCGATGGGAAGGGTGCCATGATAGAAAAGGATATCGAAGACTACTCAGATGAAGACTATAAGAGGCTAGACATCGATAGCAAAGCCATTACTATACTGCTTACAACCATACCAAACTCCATCATGGTAGGCTTTGAGCACTGCAAGACAGCCAAAGAACTCTTTGATGCTTTGACTCAGATGTACTCTGGTTCTAATGACTCCAAGAAAGACTCCATGAAGCAGCAGTTTAAAAACTTTACCTATATTACTAGTGAAACTTTTAGCCAGCAATATTTCAGGTACATGGATCTTATCTCTTCACTTTAGTCAGTTGGAGTTTCTCTTGAGAAAAGAGACCTAACAAGGAAGTTCATGAGTGCACTTCCTCAAGAGTGTACTTTCTATTATGTCTCTATCAAGAGATTAGAGAATTTAAATAGTCTCACAATGACTGAACTATTCAGTATTCTTGATGGATACCATGTAGAAATGGAAACTCAGAAAGGTACTCAGATAAACAGAATATCTGGTCCTTCCAATAGCAGTGCTCTTCATGTTGCTGAAGGACCAAGATCCAGTCAGTCCCAGTTATACCTAAACTACCATCAACAACCTTCTTCATCCTCTGGGCCATATATCACTTTCCCTGAAACACGCAAGTCTCAGCAGGCTCAGCAAAATTCCTTCTAGGATAGTTATGCCTTTGTTTCAGGAAGTGATCACTCTAGTGACTTTCAATTTTGCTTTGATAATCTAGAGTTCTTTAGCCCCGGATGATGTGGAGTACATGGACATTGTCCAGCAGATGGCCCTATTAACCTACAGAGCCAAGAAGCTCTTCAAAATGACAAGAAGGCAGTTCCCTCAGAACCCAACTAACAGCAAGTTTGGGTTTGACAAGACCAAGGCAAAGTGCTACAACTGCAGCTAACTCAGACACTTTGCTAGGGAATGAAAGGCTCCAAGACCCAACCCTGGAGTCCCACAGACCACTCAACATCTTGCTTCAACCAAAGCTACAACAAAGCCTACTTAGCAACAATCTGCAGCAGTTGCTCAAGAATTGGATTAGACATGGTGTAAGATGTGACTCTAGCTTAAGCACTCATGGCTGGCACTGATGATGGTATATGAGCATATTTGAACCCCAACATGTGTTGAAAAGGTTAAGATGTATCAAAAATAACAAGGAAATTAGATCTGATATTGAGTCCTTTAGTATTATAAAATCTGACTTCAAAAAGGCTGAATCTGACTATAAAATGAAAATTGATGAGTTAGAGAAAACAGTCTCTGTTTTGAAACATGAACATACTAACTACAAGACTCAGATCAAAGATCTAATTTCCAAACTGACTAAAGCTCAAGCTAAGCTAGTAATAGGTGAGGCTCAAGCACAAAAGTATGCCATTGAGGATCATAACTTCAAAACCATTCTTGTATCATCCTCCCACTCTAAGGATTGTTACCAAAACAAGAAAGGGTTGGGAACCAATGAAATTGCTCCACCACACTCATTTGTGTGTATAAGACAACTAAGATATGGTACTGAAGAGCAAGAGGTTCCATCTGTTGACCCTCAACCCTTTGACTGGAAGGATGATTCAACCATTACTGAGAAGGGTAAGGTAGAAAATCTAACCCACACTGCTGAAACTCAACCCCTGCCCACCAAAGAGAGAAAAAGAAGAGCAAAGGCAGTAAAGAGAACTGCTAAGAAAGTAGCAGAGTCAACATTGAAGATAGACCCTAAGCAAAAGGGTGTTTTCATCTCAGCAGGATTCCAGGTAGTGGGAAATCCTAACTCTGAGGAGTTGAGTAGTACCAACTCACTTCCTCAAAAAAGAGATCAAAAGCTAAAGGGAAAATATGGTGAGTCTATGAAATGTAAGAAACAACAACCATCTATCCCCAATAAAAAGAAGGTTGAACGTATATTTTGTGGCTTGCAAAATCATATGGCCGAAGATTGTTACTACAATCTTGCAAGCACTCACTACGCATGTCATACCAAGAAGGGAGGAGCCAAGGAAGACTTCACATTTGGACCATTTCAAGTGGCCCAAGTGAAAAGGAAAGGCAAATTTGTCTCTAAAGCCAAGCTACTCTCGGAAGATAACTCTTCCAAAGGAGAAATAGCTTCTGAAGACAAGTTGAAAATTTCTAAGTCTTCTTCCGTAGCAAAAATGTCCTCGGAAGCAAGTTCTTCCGAAGGGAAAGGATCTTCGGAAGCAAAACAAAGAAACAAAAAACCTTTCCTTGAAATCTTTTGAGAAGAAAACTCCTTCGGAAGAAAAGGTGGTTATGACTTCTTCTGAGTGCAAAGAAGCCTCGGAAGCAAATCTGGCTGCTCAAGCCTACTCTAGCTCATCAACATTGATCAACCGCAGGATGGAGTGGAATATCAAACATGATGTTGCAGCCCAATCCTCTTCTTCAAACAGTGAAGTTGGACCATCATGCATTCATTTTGGTTCAAGTACTTCTGAAATGGAACAACCCAAGACCAATGAGGCTTAGGTTTCCAACAAAAACTAACTCTTTCACCTTATGTGTAGGGACATCCACATAACAAAAATGACAATCTTTGGATTGTGGATAGTGGATGCTCAAGGCACATGACTGGAAACAAGGCTCCCCTACAACAATCTGAGCATTTTAATGGAGGCCCAGTGTAGTTTCGAGGTGAAGCCGGAGGATACATATCAGGTAGAGGTTGTGTATCCAATGGTAAGTTAAAATTTGACAAAGTTAACTTTGTCAAACAGCTTGAATAGAATTTACTTAGTGTTTCTCAATTCTGTGATCAAAAGCACCAGATGCTTTTCACAGAACATGAGTGCATCATTCTTAAACCTGGGATGACAATTCCTTAGGAATTGGTACTTCTTAGATCTCCCAGGAGAGGGAATATGCATAAGCTGGACATGAATAATGCTTCTCCTTTGGGTGAAGTATCATGCTTTCTTTCCAAAGTAAATGGTGATGATTCCACTCTATGGCATAAGAGAATATGCCATGTCAACTTCAAGACCATGAACAAGTTGGTCAAGAATGACTTGGTACATGGTGTGCCAAAGAAGGAATTTATTTGTAGGGATAATTGTGTTGCTTGCTTGAAAGGAAAACAACACAAAATACCTCATAAATTCAAAGAAGTGAATTCTATCACCACTCCATTATACATGTTACACATGGATCTCTTTGGTCCTACAAGTATAATGAGCTTTGGAAGGAAATCATACTACCTTGTGATTGTTGATGATTTTACTAGATATACATGGGTTTTCTTTTTAAGAACTAATGATGAAACTGCTGAAACTCTAAAATCTTTTATCCTTAAAACTGAGAACCAGATAGATCATAAGGTAAAAGTATTAAGAAGTGACCAAGGGACTGAATTCAAGAATCAAATTCTTGACTTATTCTGTAATTTTAAGGGAATCACTAGACAATATAGTGCTCCTAGAACTCCTCAACATGATGGTGTTACTGAGAGGAGAAATAGGACACTTATTAAGGCTTCTAGGACTATGTTAGCTGATTCAAAGCTGCCCCTAACATTCTAGGCAGATGCAGTTAGCACTGCATGCTATGTGTAGAATAGAGTTCTTATAGTTAAGCCACATGGTATAACCCTTATGAACTATGGAACAAGAGACCACCTTTCATTGGCGTTCTTAGGTCCTTTGGTAGCAAGTGTACCATACTTAACACAAATGGAAATTTAGCAAAATTTGCTGAAAAGTCAGATGATGCTATCTTTGTTGGATACTCTTCAAGCTCCAAAGCTTATAGAGTATACAACATTAAGAACCAACAATTTGAGGAGTCATCCAATATTGTTGTAAATGAGCACACTCCTTGTGTTAAGGGGAATTGCCCTGGATATATCTTCAACTTAGAATTGTTTCCCAACTATTCTAAACCTTCTTGTGAGACTGTTTCAGCTAGACCTTATGCATATCAAATGTTTGAGTTGCCATGACCTCTTCCCAGATCTCCAGGCAGACATGAAGATCAAGCTCCCATAGCTGGTAATCCAGAGAGTCTCACCATCTCAAGAACCAATGGAGCATCAACAAGTTGTCAGCCACATGAGCCCCAATCTTTAGCAATAGACAACTTTAGAAATCAACACCAAGCTGATGAAGGCAGTGACTTGGAGGAATAGGAAACTGTTGATCCTGCTTCACAGCAACTCATGACTGATGCTGTAACATATTCATTGAATCAGTCCTCATTGAATGAATGTGAGACAACAGCTGGTGGTGATGTTCACAATCCTAAGCAAAACATCTCTAACCTGGATCTATTTCTACAACTAGATGTGATTCCTAGGCTCTGGATCCACAACATCCATCCAGCTAAGAACATCATTAGGAATGTCACAGAGGGAGTAATAATAAGGAGTCAAACCTATCAAGGGAATGTCTGCTTGTATTCATGCTTCCTCTCCCAAATTAAGCCCAAGAAAGTGGAAGAAGCCTTAAAGGATAGTAATTGGGTTAAAGAAATGCAAGAGGAGTTTCTTCAATTCAAGAGGCAAACGGTATGGAACTTATGTCCTCTATCAAAAGGCCAAGTCCCTATAGGTACCAAATGGGTGTTTAGGAACAAGAAGGATGACAGAGGTTTGATCATCAAGAACAAGGCCAGAATTGTTGTTCAAGGATACACATAAGAGGAAGGAATTCACTACACAGATGTTTTTGCACCTGTTGCACGACTTGAGGCTGTTAGGATTTTCCTTGCTTTTACAGCATCCAAGAACTTCACTGTCTACCAACTTGATATGAAATGTGCATTCCAGTATGGGGATATTGATAGGAAAGTCTATGTGTGCCACCACCTGGATTTAAAGACCCACAACATCCCAACTATGTGTACAGACTGGACAAGGCGCTCTATGGCCTACATCAAGCACCGAGGCTGTGGGAGGATACAGATCAACATCAGTACAGGGTAAATATTGGGTCTCTAATTTACTTTACTGCAAGTAGACCTGATATCATGTTTGCAACTTGCATTTATGCAAGATATCAGGCTGCTCCAAAGGTGTCTCACCAGGTTGTTGTAAAAAAAATCCTTAGATACCTCAAAGGAGCTCCCAAACTAGGACTCTGGTATCCTAAGAATAAGGATTTCAACTTCTATGGTTACACTGACAATGACTATAGAGGCTGCAACATCAACAAGAAATCAATATCAGGAGGATGTCAATTTCTTGGTGGAAGGATTATTTCATGGCAGTGCAAGAAGCAATCATGTGTGTCTACATCAACTGCTGAGGCTGAATACATTGGTACTGCTAGCTACTATGCTCAACTGCTGTGGTTTCAAAACTAGATGATAGACTATAGATTCAATTTCATGGAAACTCCTATCCGCATAGATAACAAGAGCCCCATTTCAATCACAGAGAATTTAGTGAAGCACTCAAAGACCAAGCATATTGACACCAGGTATCAATTCATTCGAGATATTCATGAGAAGAGTCTCATAAAACTTGTTAATGTTGATACAAATGAACAATATACTGACCTGTTCATAAAGGCATTTGATGAACAGAGATTTAAATATTTAATTAAAGCTATTAGGATGATCAACCTTGATTGAATCTCTTTTGAAAACCTTTTTAAATATGCCATGGCCTTTTCTGTCTATTGATTACAATCTAAGCTCTGTTACAGAAGTATTCTTCATAAAATTGTCAAAGTATAAATTCTTCCAAAGAAAAATTTAGCTGCGGAAGAATTTCTCTCAGTCTTTCGCAGATAAATTCCTCTAAGTGTTTACTCTTCTGCATAAGTTTTTGCCTTCGGAAGACTTTTGCTCAAGTATCAAAATTTTCTTCCGAATCCCGTTAACTTATGTTCTCGGAAGCAATCTTACTCTTGGAAGCAATCTTATTCTCAGAAGCAAATATGTCTTAGGACATCATTTACCTTCGGAAGAAAAGATTTGCTTCGGAAGTAACACTTTGAGGAATTTAGAAGTGTTTGTCCTCGGAAGCAATTTAACCCTCGGAAGAAAATTTACTATAACGGAAACATTTTTGGGCCCTACTCTGTAAAAAGTGAAATTTTGTCGGCAAAAAGAAATGATGTTGGATTATTTAAATGGATTTATCTTGCCGCCTAAACCTTATCACAAACCTATACTGTCTTTTCATATCCTTTCACCCTATCCGACAAGATTATTTTTTTACTCCATGTATACACAACCTCCGACTATCTTACTTTTCTTACCGTTACGAAATACCCACCTTCCATAGAAAAAACCTCCCAAAATCCCCAATATACATTATCATCTTCATCTACTCCTCCACTCAACCAAATTTGAAACAATGGCCCTTAATCCCCAACATAATCAGGTCACGTTCCTTGATTCCACCAAGGATGCCGACTATGCCCTAATCATCCAATTCCTAACCCAATCAACATATCATGAACCTAACTGTTTACTCCAACCATATGTCTGAATTCTGGGCTAACAGACGGAGTGAAACTCTGAACGATCAGTGGGTTATTCGGTCGATGATAAGCGGTCAAGAGCTGATCATCTCTGAAAACACCATTCGAGAGCATCTGGAGCTCCACGATGCAGGTGCCCCTATGGATTCCCCCAAAATAGACTTGGAAGAAACTTACATTCAAATGGGCTATGGAGGAAATGTGCAGAGGTCGACTGTATATAAATACCATTCTCATTCAACTGGAAGTTCCTTCTGCACATAGTCCTCCATTACTTATCAAACAAGTAGGGGGATGGGATCAAATCCCATATGATCTCGGGTGCCTAGTCATTGGAATGGTGAGGAACCAAAGGTTCAACTACTCTAAGTTTATGCTGATGAACCTCATCAGCAATCTAACTAGGGATTCTTTCTACATGTATCCCCGGTTCATCTAGCACTTCATAAACTGTGAGTTGGATCAGGACCGGTTACATCTTAGTCAACCACTATCAGTTCCTCACATGAACCCTGGTGTCTTCAAGATTTTGAAGAAGGTTTCGTCAAATTTCATTGGTAGGTTCACTGATCTGCCCCAAGATATGTTTGAGCTAATGGCTCATGGTGACATCCCTACCAACCCAGTAGGTGATGAGCCCTACCGGACCCACCCATCATCCGTTGTCCCATACAACTCACTTATCATAGACGCCCAAAACAAACCCTTGATCACTCTACTCTGATTGATCAAGTCCCCTCTCTTCAACCTAAAAAGACTAGAGTGGAACCATGGGCTCCTACTCAGTCTGAGGTCTTAACTTCCTCCCACATAGACCTCAATGTATTGGTTGAGTTTCCCCACTCTCAACCAGACAAGCCTACTAACCAAGCCTTCAGCCCTAAGGTTGAGTCACAACACTCTCCTGAGCAGCCATAAAGGGACACCCACATCTTGGAATCCGCTGCTGGTCAGGGGAATCCTTAGGTGATAACCAAGGTCCTGGGTCATTAGATATATTTGTTGAATCTTTTCTTGACCTCTTAACCCATCCTGATAAGACTATCATGCTGCAACAGAGCAGTGAAGTTGATCCTTCTCACCACTCTTTTGATTAACAGAGCTCTCTGCAGCCTCTGATTTTTAGCCCACATCAGGAATAAAGTACCGAGGTGAGTCCCACAGATGTGGAGGGGACTCATGTGGATAGAGCTGCCACTACTAAGGGTACTTCATTAGTCCCTCAGACAGTGGTAACATCAATCAGACTCTATCCATGGTAACTTTGCACATTCCTATCTTTGAAGGAGACATGGATCAGCAAAGGAACCCTGGGTGCCAAAAAACCATCAAGTATCTACTCTCTAAAATCACAAACCTGGAATCTCAAGTTAGGATTTTAGAAAGTAGATCTGCCATTCAGCAACTTGAGATTAACACTCTCAAGGCCCAACAAGCTAAGAAACAAATAGAGAGATCTGTTAGGCATGTACATATCCAGGTCTCTACAAGTTTTTCCTCTAGCTCATCTGACTCTCAGGATGATGCTACCAAAAAGGGGGATAATTTATAGGATCAAGCATCTGCTGAGGGAGTATCTGCTCTTTCTTTGGAGTAGGTACCATCTCAGGGGAAGATGGTTGTTCACTCTTTGGAATAACCATCAACCTTTATTGAGCCTACCATTGCCACAACCACTCCTCTTGGAGTCACCTCCTCTATCCCATCCTCCCTTGCACATACCCTCCATGAGCCAATTTCTTCTGTTCATATGGAACACAGGACTTCCATCAATCTCGTAGACCAATTTCTAATAAAGTCCCCATCTGAACATTCCCTCCCTGATCATACTCTTACTTACTTTAGAGCTGAAGAGATCTAAACGTTTAGTGGACCTTCTACCTCTGGGAAGGGTGTTGGTCAACCTAAGGGGAGTGTGGAACCTGAGATTAACTTTGAAGGGGAAGCACAAACCGATGGCCCAGCACCTGACTTAGCAGAGCCAGAAAGTCAAGTTACTTTCGAGGCTAAGGAAATTTCTTCCGAAGCCAAGGAAATTCCTTTCGAGGCTAAGGAAATCCCTTCCGAAGCCAAGAAAATCCCTTCTGAAGAAGGTTTACCATCTACTTCTGAGGCAATCAAATCTACTTTCAAAGCCATGGAAATTTCTTCTGAGGCTGAGGTTGAAGTCGTGAAAGTAATAGTTATTCCTCTGCCACCATCTCTCCTCTGCCTAGCCAGCCTGAACCATCCAAATCTGAGCCTCCTAAGCCATCAGCCACCTCAGACCCTAAAGGAAAGAGGAAGCTGACAGCTGAAGAGCTAGAGGAGGAATACAGGCTGGAAAAGTTAAAGAAGAAAGGAAAAGTAGACTCTGGGAAGCTGCTGGCTGACAGTAGAAAAGCAACAACCGAAGTAGCAGCTGCTCATGAGCACTTTGCCAATAAAAGAAGGGCAGAGCTGATTGACAGGATCCTTAACCTTGGGATCCAAAGTGAAGACTTTCTTCTACTTCCCTATGAGGATCTTGTCAAGTTAGAGAAGGAAACCTTGTTGCGAAAGGAGAAAGCAGAAGCAGCAAGGTTGGCAAAGGAGGATGAAAGAAGGAAGAAGAAAGAAGAGGCTAAGATCAAGGCTTAAGCCAAGATGAGAGCAGAGAAAATAACATTTCTTTGCTCTAGGGGATATACGGAAGAAGAACTGGATCCTCATGAGTTTGATACTATCCTGTTCTTCTTTAAACAAGAACAGATGAAAATCATGAAGGAAAGGAAGGGGGTTGCCAAGGAGAAACCGAGAGAGCAAGAAACGAAGAAGGAGAAGGCTGAGAAGCTAGCAGCCAAACAAGCTGATGATAGGGACTGGATGAAGTCCTATCTGAAAGCTCATGGCTTCTTAGCCAGGCAAGTAGGGTCAATGGCTACAAAGACTCTGCAACGACATGTTAGTGACATAAAGACTGACATTCTAATGGGGAGCCAGTGGGAGGTTCAATGGAAAATTGCAAGTAAGAGGATGGTCTCCAAACCCACACCCAAACCAAAACCTACTCTTACTAAACAACCACCACTCCCACAAACCACTGAACCACCCACACCCTTTCCCTTTTCCTTCCCTATAAAACCTGAACCTATAGATGAACCCTTCACCTTTGAACCAGCCCCTTCAACCACCTCATAACTCCCACCATAAATATCTAAACCATAACCACCACCAACAACTCTGATACCTAAAACCATACCCAAAACCAAACCAACAACCCAACCATCCTCAATATTACTAAGACCCCTGATCATACAGGAATTTGAGGAAATTCAGGAAGGACTCAACCAATGCACTAGGTTGAGTTCCTTCTCTTGGGATGAAGATTTGATTGAACTGAAATATCTTGATAATTCAGTCAATCTTCTCTTAAGGGAAGCTTTCCTGGATCTACCAGCAACAACCCTGGACCAGTGTCTCACTCTTCTTTCCCTCAACATACATGACTTAAATGACAAGGAAAAGAAGCTGGGAAGAAGACTGGTGACTTTACTGGACAAAAGGAAGATAGAAAACTTTCCAAATACTCCTTAAGTGCCAAGGAGCCCTATAGCCTAGTGGAGGTTTGATGAGCCTTTAGATGCCTTTTAGTTGGTAAGAGAGAGTGGGGAAACTAACCAGCTAGATACATCATCTCTACTACACTCTAGCAGATTTGATATAAATGATCTAGCTGAATTACCACTCTCCAACCCCTCCAACTCTCCTGTTGCTTCTCTCATCCGAAAGAACATACTCAATATGAGGGAAGCAGAGTTGATAAGAAGAGCTCAAGCTGCTATTGGTGTTGAAGCCTCTGCAAAAGGTCAAGCCTTTCTCCAAATGGTTCAAGACCTAGCTTTGGAGCCTATAGCTTGATGGGTATATGACTCCAACACCCATCAGCTTACTTTATATAGAGGAAATAGCCAACGGATTCATGTCATTCATGGTGACAGATTGGATATCTTAACAAGGACAAACTTGTTCTAAATGCTACTCACATCTATCAAGGAGAAACGAGAGAAAGATGTGAAGATTATGGATCTGATAAGAAAGGCACTGAAGAAGAAAGATAAGTATTATTTTGGTTGCATCAACATAGAGGGAGATTGTTGGGTCTGATGAGGCTGGTGCAACCAAAACCTAATACTTAGCTTTATTTTGATACATCTACAATGGACTTCCAAAGACAATGCTGCATTTCCGAAGACAAGTCAAAAGTCTTCCGAAGCCAAGCAAGAAGAACTTCCAAAGAGAGTTACTCTTCGGAAGTACCATGAAGACCAAAATAGGAAGCAGCTGATTCTGAAGAAGTTGTTTCTTCCGAAGCCAAAGTGACTTCGGAAGACTTCATGTCTTCCGAAGTACACTTACCTTCGGAAGAACCAACTGTGACTAGTGGACAAAAGTAAAGTACATGTCAGTATAGTCAACTACTTTACTGATAGACTGCATGGAGCTTCTCCATACGGGTATGTTTGACCTTACTTTATCTACTGTTCATCCATCTTAGATTAGTACAGTCACCAAACTTAGTTGTTGACAAAAGGTAAGTCATGGACTTGTCATGACTACCTAATTCTAGGATAATACTTTATCTTAGTAAACATACTTCTAGAAACTATAGTATTTTGTCTAGTTGTATTTTCCAGCTAGTTTTCCAAGTATAATTAGCTGTAGATAGTAGTATATATAGTTCTAATTGTAAGCTCATAAAAGGGTGCAAAGACAGAGTCTTTTAATCTTTGAGTTGAGAATTAATATATCCAAGTATCTTGAAAAACTTATCTTTATGTCTTGCTTACTTAATATATTACAATCAACTCTTAGAGCATTCTATTTGTAACGCCCGGCAGTTTGACTTTTTGGTAGGTTATGCGACTGAGCCTCAGTCGCATGGAATTGATGCGACTGGAGGTTCAACCGCATGATATTCGGCCGATTGAAGCTCAACCGTACGATTTGAGTTCAATCACTCAAATGAAGGATGAACCGCATGGAACTCATGCGACTGGGGTCCAGTCGTATGGTGTTCATGCGACTGAAGGTCCAGTCGCCCCTGGACCAGATGCGACTGAGCAATACCTATAAAAGGGGAGCAACTCTCATTCT
>BJCO01637298.1:0-15587 GCA_018326465.1 Flaveria floridana | reverse complement strand
CTCACCCATTTTTATGTTGTACAACTTACATTCTTGGAATCAACGTGTTACTATTTTGTGAGTACTTATCTGATACATACATGAGTCGCTGTGTGGTTCTTTCTTTACAACCACTTAATTCCGGTGTTGGAACCGACAGATAGGTATTGGTAGTACTACTGGGTTGACACCCCATCCTTGTTTGTTGGTATACTAGTTAGTACCAATAGTGGCCAGGAACGGGCCCTTGGGTGAATATATTCAGACAAGATTCTGTGTGTACGTCATTAGGTTTGGTTGTAAAGCTCATGGTTATGTGATTTTGCTTACTTATAAATGTATATACAGTATTCCACAAAACAATTATGCAGCACAATTTACTTACTATTTAAACCTGCGAGCTCACCAATAATTTTGTTGACCATTTTGAGCATATCTTTTCAGGTGATAATGCTAATTGAAGATCTAGATGTGCTACCTTAGTGGAGACCCTATGATGCATTTTGATACTATACAATACTTGACAAACATTCTTTTGAAACATTGTAGTATGATTACATACAATTATTCTTTTGGATACTTGTTCCCGGGTTGTGGGAATTACATTACAATGTTAATATTTTTGGTTATGTGAATCAATTACAAGTGTATGCTTATGGCTATGTTGTCATGAATATTGACTAAACATGACACAAGTCTCCTTTGTGTCGGGTGTCGTCATGATAAGCTTTATCATCAATTACATATATCGCATCTCTATTATTAACAATGTGTTATGACGAACCCGTCTCTTTACATCCCCGTGTTTCCGCTCTTAGCGGGGGTGTGACACATCCTTCGGGTTAGCTAAACCGCATAAACTTGAGCTAACGACAACATGGTCGTGCACCTCCTATTCATTTGCTTGCAAGACATTCATTCTTTCATTTATGTTCCACTTTTCCTTTATCGTTAATCTCACTTTTATTAATGATAATACTTTATGTATACGATCATATACACACCACGTAAAGTCACACAATAATAATTTAATATGGAACATAAGAACAACTCATTTCATGCTTAATAATAACAATTAAAACCCTAAAGTCAAACTAGGATCAAACCTTAATCATTCTGTTTTTCTCCAAATTTTCAGAAAATTTCTAAGTGTTCTGGGTGCATGAGCACTATGCAGGCACATGAGCACTATTTAGGCGCATGGCCCTGCATAATCCTTTTTCCTACCAAGTCTTGGGCGCATGAACTATTCAGGCACATTGGCACTATTGGGGTGCATCATCCTATACTTAACTTTTCCAAGGCACATTTTCAGGCGCATGGGCCCTGTTTGGGCGCATGACCTAACCTAGTATATTCTAAGGCAAAAAGGCTAGGCGCATGGGCCCTGTTTGAACGCATGAGCAACACTTAGATCTTTCTAAGGTATTTTCAGACGCATGGACCTTATGTAGGTGCATGAACCTTCTATTGAACATGTTTCTCAAATGTTTTCAGTCCCAAACAATCATGTCATCCTATTCTAAGCTTATTAATATTTATCTAACATGCACATCACTTAAACAACCATAAATCATCACTATGCATGCACAATTACATACGATTACACACATAAAAACTATAAAATCATTTTTAATACACATTCATCCCCATAAAGAGTTAAAACCTGTAAAAATACGGGGTCTAGAACTCACCTTTTGCATCCTTGAAACAACTTCTTCGAATTCAGGCGTTTTAGAGAGTTTTTAACACTTAAAACACCTAGAACACATAACCCGAATACATTTGAAACATATAGGAACATATATTCTCGGTTCATCAATCAAAAACACAACCAAGAACCGAACCAATTACATAAAAACTTACTTACCAAGATCAAAGTCGACTACTTCTCTCTCTAGAAACCAAAACTCTTCTCTTCTGCTTCTTCTTTTCTTTTGAACGACAAAAGTGGATGTGAAAGGATGGTATGGGCGGCCATTCCCTATAATATATTATAATAATTTGACTTTTGAACTTTTACATAAAGGCCCCCTCCACTTTTGTTCATTTATCTTTCTTTCAAGATACTTCTCTTTTTCTTTTCTTATTATTTTTTTTATTTGTCTAGAATTTCAGGTGTTACAAAATCTTTAAAGAAAAAGATACTTAAAAGATCAAAAATGGTCATCCAATAAAAGTTAAATCATATGAGCCAAAACAGAAAAGTAAGAAAACTTTTATTCCAAAACAATCTGTATTGGAAGAAGTGATGATAAAAAGAAAAAGCAAAACAAGAAGAAGGAACATCAGAGGATTCAAACTATTGTGAGCTGAAAGAGAAACAAAATGAAAAAGAATCTTCACCTGAAGATGTTCAATCTTAAATAAAATCAAGTTCTTCAAAATCAAGGAACCAAAGAAGAAGAAGAAAATTGACTAAAGCTAAAACTGATCAAATTAAAAGTCAAGAAATTCATACAAATCAAGCAACAAAATTTAAACCAATTAAATTTGTGTCTACGGGTATATTAAACATGAACTCAATTCAAGAAGTGAAAAAAATTTCTAAGAACAAATCAAACTCTGATATCAAAACAGGTTTAGATTCAAAGTCTTCCGCTGTCCTTAAACGATTTGTGTCTAAGGAATCAAAGAATGAAGTTCATGTACAAAAGCCAAAAATCAATATGACAAAGAATAAATTGTCAAATCAAAAACACAATTTTTCAAACCAAAAACAACAAGTTAACTTTTTGACGCCTCAATCTAAACAAGGATCATACATTATGTCAACATCAAAAGTTAATAAACAGTTGTTCAAAACACCATAGAGGTACTGTGAAATCTGTGACATGTATAATCATAACACTGCTGATTGCTTTTTCAAAAAGTATTGTCATATATGTGACATGAGAAATCACTCAACAACAGAGTGTTATTTTAGTAAGTACTATACCTTATGCGATGAAAGAACTCACAATACAGAAAATTGTTACTGTAGAAAGAGTTCACCAAGGAAAGGATTTGCCAATACACAATTAAGCAAAGATTATGTTAATCCTCAGTTTCAAAGAAATCAAACTGTTAGCTTTCAAAGATTAACTAACCAACCTTTCTTAGGTTTGAGATCTTTTAAGAGAAATGATTCTGTAAGACCAAAACAATACATTCAAGATCAATTCATTTCAAGGTCTATGAGAATGAATGATAAAAATATTAGAAATAAACATTTTTCAAAAGTTGGTCATTCAAATGATATGAATTTTATTAATAATGATCAAAAATTTGTAAATAACAGAATTGGTAAATTCATAAAAAATAAGCCTGATGTGAATAAACTTCATTTCAAGCAATTTATCATCGTTGATAAATTTGGAAAACCCAAGACCATCTCGGCTTAGGTAGATAACTCAACTTAATTTCTTTGTTGATGAGGTATGCCCGAGAAGGCCTATCAACACATGGTTGTGGATAGCGGGTGTAGCCAGCACATGATGGGCAATCATGCCTTACTACAAGACTTTAAGTTAAAAGATGGTACACATGTTGCTTTTGGTGGTGATGCAGGAGGAAAAATCACAGGAGAGGGAACGGTATCCAACAGGATAATAAGCTTTGATAAAGTCAACTACTGCTCATAGTTAAACTTTAATTTGTTAGGCGTTTCCCAAATTTATGATAAATCCTATTATGTTTTGTTTGATGATTCTTTTTGTTATGTGTTGAAGCCAGGTTTTCAGATTAGCAAAGACTGGATGATTGTTAAAGCTGTCAGGGATCAAGATGTATACAAACTCGATGTCTCAAGTTGATCCATCTATAGAAACAACTTGCCTCATTGCTAAAGATTTAAATGATGAAAGTCAGATTTGGCATAGACGTCTTGGACATTCCAACTTCAAGAATATGAACAAGCTTGTAGCAGGAAATCATGTTATCGAACTTCCATCAAAAAAGTTTGCCACTACTGATCAGTGCTCAGCATGTTTAAAAGGCAAGCAACATAGAGCGTTTTATAAGCCCAAATAGATAAATTCAAAATCCAAACCATTTCAAATGTTCCATATGGACCTTTTTGGACCAACCAACGTGAAGAGTATTAGAAGAAAATATTACTTTTTAGTTATCATTGATGACTTTACAAGATTTTCATGGGTCTTTTTTTGAATGCAAAATCTAAAACGACTGAATTATTAAAAGAATTCATCATAAAAGTTGAAAATCAATTAGAACAAAAAGTAAAAATAATAAGAAGTGATAATGGTATGGAATCTAAAAATGCTAATATTGACATGTTCTTTTGCAGAAAAAGGAGTTGCTCATCAGTTCTTTTTCTAATTGTTCATTCCTGGGGAGAGGAAGAAGCAGATTAGTGCTCCCAGAACTCCACAACAAAATGGAATTGCTGAAAGGAAGAGCAGAACTATGATTGAGGCTGCACGATCCATGTTAGCAGATGCGAAAATTTCTATCACTTTCTAGGATAAAGCCATATCAACTGCGTGTTTCGTACAGAATCGTACTTTAATTATGAAAGACAAACTGAAAACTCCTTATGAGTTGATGTTTGGCAGGAAACCAAACATAGATTTTCTCAAACCTTTTGGTTGTCCAGTTATGATTTTAAACTTAAGTGATCATCTAGGAAAATTTGATGCAAAATCTGATAATGGATTTTTCAGTTGATATTCATCTATTTCAAAAGGTTATCGAGTTTATAACTCTAGGACAAATGTTATACTTGAAATATTCAACGTTAAATTTCTGGAAAATTCATTTCCATCAGTTTCAAATGGTCCAGCATGGTTATTTGATTTAGATTCATTGTCAAACTCTTTTCAATCTAACTTGTTTGATCAATCTAACTTTCTTGATTCTACAGGTGAAAAGAAACTTCAAGGAGATCTCGGTTCTTTCAACAATGATACAGATTCTGATGATAATGATGATAAGCCCAGATTTTCCATTTTTCTCTTTTGTCAAAGATTTAATAATGCAGCTTAATAATAATGATCAGTTTCATCAAGATGAAGATCATTTCATGTTAGAAGATCAAAATGTTTCAGAACCAATTCTTAATGATGGTACTGAAGTTGTACAACCTGAGTCTGGAACATCATCCATTTCTTGTGATGTAGTTGATTATGGTAATCTTGATTACTTCATCAACTTACCGACTTAAGTTCCCAATTTCAATCCACATTCTTCAACCCTATTGCATCAGCTATCCAACTTGAATCAAACCAATCTAGATGTTCATGTTCAAGGACATGAGATTCCAACATCTCGTATCCACAAGAACCATCCAACATCTCAGATTATTGGTCCTTTGAATGAGAGAACTACAAGAAGTAAATCTGAACAAGCAAATCTTTGCTTATACTCATGTTTTCTTTCTCAAATTGTTCCTAAAAACGTTACCGAAGTGTTAAAGGACAATAGTTGGATTGAGGCTATGCAAGAAGAATTATTGCAATTCCGCAAACAAGAAGTGTAGAATCTTATGGATTTACCGAAGGAGAAAATTCCATAGGCACAAAATGGTTGTTCAGAAACAAAATAGATGATTGAGGTATAGTCATTAGAAATAAAGTGAGATGTTACACAAGGATACAGTTAAGAAAAAGGTATTGATTATGATGAAGTATTTCCTCTAGTTGTAAGACTTGAATCAATTCGTGTCTTCCTGGCTTGTGCTTCATTCATGTAATCAAAGTGTATCAAATGGAAGTAAAGGGTGTGTTCTTGTATGGACCAATCATAGATGATTTGTATGTAAAGCAACTTCCAGGATTTGAAGATTCGGATTTTCCACATCGTGTGTACAAGCTTAGCAAAGCTTTGTATGGACTCAATCAAGCCCCTAGAATCTATTATGAAACATTTTCACAACACTTAATCCAACATGGATACACGGGAGGGAAAATCGATCCAACTTTATTCATAAAGAAGGATGCTGATGATCTTTTATGTGTACAATGTATGTTGATGATATCATATTTGGTTCTACTAGTCCAAAATTGTGCAATGAATTTGAAGAAATAATGAAGTCTTGATTTCAAATGAGTTCTATAGGAGAAATAAATTTCTTCCTTGGACTTCATGTCAAGCAATCCTTAGATGGTATTTTCATCAATCAAGAGAAGTGCGTTGACAAGCTCTTGAAGAAATTTAAACTGCAAGATAGTTAGTCCATTAGAACTCCACCTGACGTAAACACCCAGATTGAGCCTGATCCAATAAGAAAATCTATAGAAAAAACATTATACAGATCTATGATTGGTTCATTGATGTATCTTACTGCATCAAGACCAGACATAATGTATGTTGTTTGCGTCTGTGCCAGGTATCAATCAAACCCGAAGGAATCCCACTTAATTGCTGTTAAAAGAATATTCAGGTACATCAAAGGTAAACCGGCTTTAGGGATATGGTATCCTTACGAAGGAAACTTCGAGTTACATGGATATACTGATAGTGATTATGGAATATGTTAAAGATAGAAAATCTACTACGGGTGGTTGTTAGTTTTTAGGAACCAGATTAGTCATGTGGAAATGTAAGAAACAAACCAATGTCTCCATTTTAACCGCAAAAGCTGAGTACATAGCTGCTTCAGCAGGTTGTTCTCAAATCCTTTGGTTACAAAACCAACTGCTGGATTACGGGTTCAACTTTCTTAAAACTCCAATTTACATTGATAACACTGCTGCTATGTTCATTACATCTAATCCTGTCCAACAATCAAAAACAAAACATATCGAGATTCGATATCATTTTCTCAGAGATAACTATGAAAAAGGTTTAATCATTCTGATTCTAATTGCAACTGAAAAATAGCTGCCAGACCTATTTACTAAAGCCTTATTACTAGGACGGTTTGAGTGTTTGGTAGAGTCAATTTGTCTTATTAACCATGTGTAAAAACTGGTTTTTGAGTATTTCAGTTAAATTGAGTCTTTATATGGTCAAAACCCTCCCTTAATTAAATAGGACATAACAAGAGAACATGTCAAAGTTAATGGCCTGATTGTATTTTGTGTGTGCATTTTTCTTAGAAAAAGCAAAACCAAATACAAAATAGAAAATTAAAAATCAAAGATAAATTATAAAATAAAAAGTACAAAAATAGATTTTTTCTTTGTTAATTCATTATTTAGGAAAGAATCTGTCCTTGCAATATGTGAGAAATGATAGATACATTAGTTTGATCAGTTGCATATTTCACTCGATAATAAAGTCTGACATGATCAGATGTTAGTGTAGGCAAACTCATGCAATTATACTAAAAAAGTAAATTCTAGTGATTAAACTAAACCATATATGCATGTATGTGTGTTCACCTTAGTACTAATGAGTAGTATTAGCTTATCAGATTGATTGCTTGTAAAGATACAAAACTCACACCATGTGGTGATATGAATAACCATAAGATCTGTTACAAGCATCAGATTACTTCTCTATTATGAGTTATCATAGACCTGAAGTGATGAGATATCCTTTGTTATAAGTTATTACAGACCTAGATATTCTCCTTTGATGCAAAAAGATACCAATATGCACAACCCGTTCAAATGGATGGTTAGAGATTATCAAATGGTTTATCCATGATAATTCTCATCTAAATTATAAAAATGAACTCTGGTTATGAATATATGCCAGGTAATAAGTTAAGAAACTGTGCTTTCTTGTATATCTTGATGATAGTTAATCTCTCTAAGTCTACGTGTGGATCATATCTTGTCATATCTAATTCAACCATAATCAATCAAAGAATTGAAAAAGTAAGTGTGCTGATTCTTTTTCCAATAACACTCATTGTCTGTCCTTGGATCTTATGTCTCCTTTACTATGAAATCACTGACATGGAGCACACTTGATCAGGAGTTCATCATTGTCTATGACTATCCGTAATTTATTTTATTTTAATGTGCTGATCTTAACTGATATGATCTCACTGCAGACATTGATTCAGTTGTAAATATTAGATTTTTATTCTTCTTCAATTTTGATTTTTGCATTTTTTTGTATGCAGGCATATTAACAATGATTGGTGTGCTCTTCATATGCAAATTCAAGATACTTCTAAGTTTTATTAAACTTAAAAGTTTAGGGGGAGTAAAAAGTAAAAGTGTCTAGGAGAAAATAATTCAAATTTCAAGATATGATATGAAAATTCAAAATTAAATGTTTTGAATAGAAAGAATGAAGCTAAAAGTTCAAGCATGTGTGTGTTTGTCATAATGTAAAAATGAACCTGAAACATTTTAAAATGAAAAAGCTTCTTGCAACATTTTAATATGAAATTATTTGTTAAGATCAGAGACTAAAATGAAGGGAATTTGTTTTTGAAAATTTAAAACAAAAATAAAAAGATCAAAACATAAAACATAATAAAATTATATAAAATTTTTAAATAAAATTAAAAGTTTGAAATGTTAAAAGTTCAAAATTGAGGGTCAATAATGGAACTTTTGGGTGAAAGTCAAAATTTGACTAATTGTTTAAATCTTAGTATATGAACAATACTAATGTGTTTAAACAGTGTTTAGGTGGAAGACTTGAAAATTACAAGTGTTACTCATGAAAGGAATGTCATGCGCCTAGACAGTGTTCAAAAGTCCAAATAGGAGCATGATGATTTTTTAGGAAATTTTCAAGTGTTTGGGCATTTCAGACAACCTCATGCGCCTAAACAGATGTTATAAGTCTGAAAATTTGGTTTAAGTGTTGGGCGTTTCATCAATGCTCATGCGCCTATACAGTACCAAGACTTTCAAGAGTTGGGCGTTTCAAGTGAAAAATTACCAAGTGTTGGGCGTTTCAGCTAGTCTCATGCGCCTGAACAGTGCTAAAGCGCCTAATCAGTGCTTATGCGTCTGAACAGTGGTCATACGCCTACGCCCATGCGCACAAACAATTCTCATGCGCCTAAATACTTTGTGTAAAAATCAACCCCATGCGCACAACCAGTGCTCATGCGCTAACCCCATGCGCACAAACAGTGCTCACGTAGCATAAATATAACACTTTGTGATTTCAGTCATTCCATTCACTCAAAGCCTCTGAACACACACCCGACTCTCGAACTCATTGATTCTCAAATTCTGATAGATTTGTATTCTAAACTTGCAATTTATAGTGTGTTTATCAGATTATAAACATAAGTTCATGAATAAATTCATAGAAATTTCAAGATTCAGACTTGAATTTGATTGGGCGTTTCATTGCTATTCGGGCGTATAAACCCTAGTCGACTGCTATGTTTGAAATTTGTGATCAAAATCAAAATTAAGAAAAACAATTGCTGATAGATTGTTAATATAAACATGATTTCAATCATTTTGATACATTCAAACTGTATTTCATCACAATTGATCTTATGATGATTGTTCATCAATTGCAATGAAGATGAACAGTCAAAATTTTGAATTTTTAATAAAAATGGAAAATTCATAAAAACTTCATTTTCTAATAAGTTTTGATAAATATTTAATGAATTAATGTGTTTTAAATCATATATACACTAACTTGAATGTCTTTTGTTTTGAAAAGAATATATACACTTAGAAAATTTTCAAAGTGCAAGTTAGATTTAAAAATTTTAAAACATAATAATTCTTTAAATTTCAATAAACATTCATTGATTTCAAAGTGTTAACATAAAATTGATTAAATTTCTTGTTTTTCTCTTTGTAGATGGCTGAATTGAAGTTTGAACCTAAGCACAGTGTAGCTACATTACTTGATAAAGATGTGCAAGATGCTATGAGTTATGAAGAGATGATTAGATTTTTGCTAAGAACTAAGTATGTGTATGCCATGTGTTACCAGCCAGTCATTTATGCAAGACTTATCAAGAGATTTTAGAACATAACAAATGTTGAGATTAATGATGAAGGAAGGAAAGTTATGAGGGGATTCATAACAAATGATAGGATGATATAAGTATCTAAAGATTCTATCAAAGTTGCTTTAAGATTGGGACAAAATGACCCTGATGACTTAGCGGAGCAATCATTTAATGAGTGTAGAGAAACATTTATAGCTATGGGTCACCCAGATCATTTTCCAAAGAAACAATTATTCAGAGCCAGAGTCTAATCATTGGAAATTACTTTGTTATATCTTCCTACATTGCATGTCTTAGAGGAGTGCAGGATAGAATTCTTTCCCTGTAGACATAGCATCACCAATTGTAGCTCTTGTAACAAATAGAAGAATTAACATGGCTAGATGGATTCTGAATGGGTTTATCTTCAGCTTGGAAAAGGTATCAGGAACAAATACCTGATGTATCCAAGATTCTTACAGATGATTATAAATGAAGAACACCCTGATTTCCATGTATATGGTGTTAGTGGAGAATTCTTAATTCTTGAGCACATGACTGAGATATCCTATAAAAGACTGGAAATGGTTACAGTTGCACAAAATGTACCTATGTTTAACTACATGCTTAATGTTGCCAGAGATGAAGTAGACATCACTGTAGATCATTTTCACTTAATTGAGGATGAACCAGTTGATCCTAATGATCTCATTGAAGAAGTTCCACAAGAACCTTCTGATGATGATGAAGATGAAGGTGATGATGATGAGGATAATGATGAGACTGATGATGATGAAAGCTCTTCTAGTGATGATGATGATAATGATGGTGATGTGGTGTAGCTGAGAGCGTTAATGATGAAACTGCTTTTGATGATGAGCATGTTGATGAAGTTAATGAAGAAACATAGGCTGGTGATGATATGGATGTTAATGTGAATGAAAATTTTAATCAACAACAAGATTTTTGCATTGATTACATTAATGCAATGATGTCAGAGCCTATTTTTCAAAGCTCTCCACCTATTGCTGAGTCTCCTGCGCATATATTTCAAGAAGCTTTTATAGCTGAAGAAACTCATGTTCAAACAGCACAACATGTGTCTGTACAAACAGAAGAAGTTCAAGATGTAGATGTAATTGATACTTTGAAAGAAGCTAATAAAGCTCAAGAAGAGATCATTAGGAAGTTAAAATAAGAAAATGATAAGCTTAAGGAAGTGAATTTAAAGAAAGATGAAGAAATTGTTGAGCTTGTGAAATCTAAAGAAGAAAATGTGATGACTTTTGAAGTCATGATAAAAGATTATGATTTGATGGAAGAAAGGTTTAGTGAGTTGAAAGAAGAAAATGAACTTTTGAAAGGTGAATCAGAAAGAATGAAAGAAAGCCAAAAGTCCTTATCTCCTGAAGTCATGATCATTTCAGAAGTTAATCCTATTGATGTTGAAAAGATTTTTGAAGTTGAAAAAGGTAAAAGAAAGATTGATGATATAGATGTTTCAGTTTTACTTGAATCATCATCTAAAGTTCAAAAGATTGTGGATGAACCTGCTACTCATGAAGAAGAAGAAGCTCCTGTTCAAGAGAAAATAGGAGCTCTTTAGGATTTAGAAGGTGAATTTGTAGATGATTGGTATGATGAGGTTTTGGAAGATGAAGACATAGTTGAAGCAAATTTTGAACTAAATTTCTTTCCAATAGAAACAACTCAAGAAGATATACATATGAATAGGTATAATTATTTAATTAAAGTGAAGTACAACAGAGTGTTTCTGGATGGTTTGACAATATCTCAAATTAATGAAGAGTTTGCAAAGTGCAATACTACTGAATCAGTTGATCCTATGGAACCGGATAAGATAGTGGCAGAACATGGTGAGTGGAATCCTCTATAGGAAAGCATAAATGTTGAGGAACTGTCCATATCTGAATTACACCATCCTGATCCCGATGATATTAGTATCCCTGCTCTGAGGATGTGGCTCCAATCCAGAAATTATCCAAGAAAGAAGCTAATAGATTACAATCAGAATCTTTAAGAAATCTAGTACGCAACTTTCAAGAAACAGAAAGGCAAACAAATAAGATGGTCGTACTTGATATGGATAATCCTCAGTACTGGGAAATAACTAAAAGAACAAGGATTTTAAAGCCTCAAGAAATCAAATCCATGGCCATGAAGAGGAGTGTTTATGAAAGGAGAAAAGAGTTTATGAAGATGTTTCTAGAAACTGAAAAACAAGCATATCAAGTTTCTTTGGAACAAAAATAGTTATGGAATAAAGCTAGATCGCAAGTGATTTGGTGAGAAATGTATTGCAAAAAGGATAATCAATTTCTGAACTGCTCAATGCTATGATTATTCCTGACACAACCAAAGATGTTAAGATAGTGGCATGGAAATATGATGAAGTCTTTGATGCTTTCTTGATTAAAAGAGTTAAAGCAATTTGTGATGTGTATAACTTTTACTTTAGCATCATAAAGTTGCCAGTGCAAGACTTAAAAGAGCTGAATAAATTGCCACTAATCAACCCGACAAAAGCTAGTCGAGGTGAGAATTTTGTGCAACTACTGAACAGAGGCATATCAAGAATGAGTTCATTTCTGCAGACTAGGTACGATGAGGAAGATAAAGAATACTTTAATTCTTTAAAGAAGAAAATAAAGTATAGTGGAAAGCAAGCAGAGGAAGAACAGTTTTTGATTGCTTTCATTGATCAATACTTTGATAAGGTTACTACTCTAGGATTGGAGGTGATTGAAGGAACTCAACAATCCAAACTAATTTGAGATGGTTCTACAATGAAGATATATTTGAGTTAAAATTAATTTGAGATCTAGATGATTAGAATCATGACATGATTTCGTAATTTGGAGTGTTCGAATTAAAACTCTTACATCCTAGTTACACCTCATTTTTGTCAATCCAGAAGTTTGAAAGAGTGGTACCTGAAGTGGCAGAAAATGATAAAAAATATTTCTTATCCATTATCAAAGTGATAAATGCTGCAATGGAAAGAATTTCTTTGAGGAAAGCGTTAGCTTATGCTAATATTATGAAGAAGGATATTAAAGGAATAGAGTTCATGAGAATTTCAAGTAAAGGGGTGCTGGAATTATATTCTAACACTGACATTGCAAGTTTATCTAAAGATACATTAGAAATGATGAACAAGATGAAGATTAAGACGAATGAATACCAGAACAAGGTATTTTGGCAAATTGCTAAAGCCTTGAGGGAGCAAGAAATGTATAAAGAGAAACCAATGTTCTCAATCAAGGAAGAACCTGAAGAATTTTGAAGACAAAAGAAAGAGAGAAAAGACAAAGATTGAATATTTTTGAAGACAAAGTACAGAAGATTAAAGATTTTGAAGATTGAAGACAATACCAATCTTAGGGGGAGTATTGTAGGAGCCTCTTGAAGATTAACATTTAGTCTTTATTAGTCTTTTGTATAATTTTGTCATAGTTTAGGGACTGTTTATGTAAATAGATATCCTTATGTTTGTTGATAGTATAAATAGCTTAGATATGTATTGTGTAGGTAGACTAGTAACAAGAGTCATTTGAACGAACTTGTAACTGTTTCTACACTTGTAAGTGTCTTTGCTTACTATCAATGAATAACTATGAATTTTTCTGATTTGTTTGCATTGATTTGATTACTTGTGTGTGTTTTGATTGAATTGCATTACAATATCATCACAGATCGATCCATTTTGATCCTATCATATTCAAAATTTGTTTCTCTGTCATTACGTAACCAATTTTTAGAGAGAAAAAGTGTTGGTTTTAGAGAGAGAAAAGTTGGCAGATGGTTCGTATGTAAAGCGGTGGTGGAACAGCGACCCAAGGTGTTACGGTGATGGTCTAGGGTGGTTGTAGGAGATGAGGATGGGCTAGAAGGTGATGGTTCTATGGTGTCTTTGGTGGTTTAATTAGTTAAGGTCTAGAGAGAGAGTTGTATGTGTGTGCTTGTGTAAAGTGAGAAGGAGCCAAGGGGTGAGTCACTTGGGTGGTGATACGGTGGTGTACAGTGGGAGGATATGTGGCAAAAGGATGGGGTGACAGACCGGGGATGTTGTCAATGCATGTATGTATGGGATGTACACATGGGGTTTTAAAAGGGAGCGTCGAGGGTGATGGTTGGCTGGACCTGGTGGCAGGGTAAGGGTGGGGGACGATGGCAATTATGGCAGGTGGTGAGGGGGTAGCATTTAAAGACTTCTTGTTTTGAAGAATGCAAGGTGTAGCCTTGCATGCATCTTCATCTTTTATTCTTCTTATGTTAAAGGATAAGTTTAGATTAATAAATTTAAAATTTTAGGTAATTAGTTGCTTATTAGTTAAGTGTATTTGATTAGGTTAGATGATACAAGCAAGTTAATATAGTAAATTTAAGTTGGCGTTTATATAATTAGAGTTGGTTATAAGTTAATAAAGGAGTAGGTTTTGTCACTATTTTTGGTTAAAATAGGGTTGTTTTTAGGTCGTTTAACAAAGCTTATTAGTGTAACTTGTGAACCCTTTGCATTACATTGGACTAAGGTGTAAACTTATGACTAATGATTAAAGATTATATTGTCACACCCCATTAACCGGGTCTCGCCATCACACCCCAAAATTAATCATTACATAATTCCAATATTCTTACATTAAATTGTCTAAAGGATCCGAATAATACATATTTATTTAATTGTTCATAAATAAAAGGTGGATAGGGCAGTGGCTAAGTCTCCAAGGGTCCATCTAAGGCGTTAACAATCCATTTGACACCTGTCAATTACACATCACCTGAAATACACACTCAAAATACGTCAACATAATGTTGGTGAGCCTATGAGATGAAGACATGTTACTCTTCATGACAATATAATATTCAATAAGTTTGATAATAATAACAACCATAATATAAGTACCATGATGCACTATAGAATGTATTACAATCAAGCCTGACTCGGACTTTCCTTCCCGAGTGCTAAAAATCTCCCCTAACCCGGTACTACTAGATGGTTGGGTTTAAGTGTGCCCTACTAATAATGGTTAAATGGAACTAATTTATGACACAATTATTTTGAATCTCAATAGGGGGTTTCCCTACATAAAGGGTCCATTGTGTGCCGGGGATTCCCCAAGTAGTACTATCCTTAAATCACGCGGCTCCTAATGGAGTTGATGATTGTGCTCCGTTCGGGGACAAGATCAGGTAGTAATGCACCATAATACCATAATCATAATATTTAAAGAGTATGTATTTCACCCTAAAAAGTTATAAAGTAAAAAGGGGGTTCATGAGACTCACCTGTGGTTGATTATGTGGTTGTTTGTAGTGTTTGGATGCTACCAACCGTGAGGGTTCCTATGTTCATTTAAAATGAGTTGGTTCTATAATTATTAGATTAATTAAAACCATCCCTTATGGTTTGTAACACCTGAAATTTTGATTTGACGAAGAGAAATAATAAGAAGAAAAGAAAAGAAAGAATTTTGGAGGAAAAGGAAAAGAAAGAGAAAGTAGAAGAGGGTTTTGTGTAAAAGTACAAAGAAAAGAGAAATATCTGATATACATAGGGATGGCTGCCCACTCTTTTCTCACAACCCCAATTCAGCGAAAGTTTAGAGAGAGAAAGAGAAAGCTACGGGATTTGAAGGAAGAACAAGAAGAAGAAGACTGATTAGAGATACCAGGTCCCACGGCAACCGGTTTTAAGGAAGCCATACTCAGCAACACAATGTGAGTTCTAAGACCCCTTCTTTTATGCATTTTCGAACGATTTTTGGGGGCT
>BJCO01637292.1:0-11971 GCA_018326465.1 Flaveria floridana | reverse complement strand
TGTTCATCCGCATTGACTAATGCGAATGAGTACTTCATCAGCAGCATTGGTCTTCTATCTTCCGCATTGGTGTTTGGTCATCAGCATTGATAAATGCGGATGAACAAACACTAAGCGCATTTGTTCCTGAACATCCGCATTGGTTAATGCGGATGAACAAAGTCTTGTCTGCATTTGTCGGTTGTCCGCATTAGTTAATGCGGATGAACAAATACTTGTCAGCATTTGTTCTTGTGCATCCGCATTAACAAATGCGGATAGCCGACACTTAGTAACTTCTTGATCCGCATTTCTTCTTGGACTTGGGGAGATTTCCAGCAGAACAACCATCCACCTCTTGAATTGGCATGTATGATCCTTTCAGGGTCCAACACAGTATTTCTCTTCAGCTTTACTTACTGAGTCCATCACTTTCTTCTTCTTTGGTTGCTTTTGTTCCTTCAACTCTCATTCAAATTTGGCAGCCGATGAATCCTTCCCACTCCCAGACATGATGTCAAAGGGTTCTTGTTTTGCAGCATATGATTTCTGTTACTGAGGATTCACAGCTTTTTGTTGCTTGCTTTCCTGTTTAATGATGTTTGTTTCAACTGATGGCTTATTCTTCCGTAGATCTTCTACGGATGTTGATTGTGTTGAAAGATTAACATTTTTCTTCTTCCCTGGAAGTTCTACTGATGATGCTTTTTTTGGCTTTTCTACGGAAGGAGATTTTTGCTGCTTGTTGAGCTCATGAAGTCCTTCATTCAATTGAGTTATCCTCTTGTAAATGGTCTTCAGCATGTTTCTTTGCTTGGAAGAATAGGATAGCTTAATCTCCTTAAGAAATTTAGGCATTATAGGTTCAAACAAAACATTCTTTCCTTTACCCAAATCATCATTTTTTTTCTCATTATGTTCATCAGACTCATCCAAATCATCACACTCATCAAAGTCATATTCTGATTCAACTTGTTTTGAAACTTCTGATTCAGAAGACTCAGTTTCACTCACCTCAGAAACATCACCATTTACTAGTTGATTAATTTTAGGTTTTAGTTCAATTTTGGTACTTGGCATAAAATGGTTTGACAAACTGTTGGTCATAGTCTCAGGTAAAGTGGTATAGTTATCATTCCGTAGGGGTGCAACAGCATTAAAACCCAACTCATGCCTGTTCTTTTTTTCGATATGAGAATTTAACAGTTTCTCATATTCCTAATATGATAATTGAAACATCTGAAGTTTCACTTTAGTTGTTGCATGATCAGACATTGATTTTGTTAAAGAGGTGGTCAGCTGCTTAACTTAGGCTTTTAGATTGTAATTTTCAGAAACAAGTTTATCCAAATATTTTTTGTAAAGAGGTGATTTTGATCTGATATAATTTATGTTCTCTTACATGAGATTCATTCAAAATCATTGTTTCTTTAACTTTGTTAGCCAATTGTTGAGCATGGACTCTGTATCTTTTTACCTCTTTAACACAGCTGGATGAATACAATCTATCCCTTACCTCTCTTGCCATAGGTCAGACTTTGTTCTCCATATTGCCCATCATGCTTTATTTTCTTCTAACACTTCGTTCTCATACATGCTCCAATCACAATTTCCATCTTACAGAATGATCAACCCTGTTCTTTGGTATTGCTTGGACCAACTAATGAACTTGTGGCTAGTGGGGACGAGTTTGTAATTGAGGCTGTTTGAGAGTTTTCTGATTTGCTGATTGTTGTTGTGGCTGGTGTTGATGAGTTTGTCTCAAGTCATTTGTGGATTGCTGATTGCATTCTCTTGAGAAATGACCATACAGATTGCATTTATAGCATCTTACCTTTGACTTGTCAACACTAATTTTGGTTGTTCTCCCTGCAGTTGTCAATCCTTTGTTTCTTCTTAGATACATCTTGGCTCTGTATGCAATCATGGCCATTTGCCATTGCAGATCCATCTCTTCTACTTCATCAGGATGTAATTATTCAAGATCTTGCTGGCAAATGTGTGCAGGGGTCAATATGCTACACAGATAAGCTTGAAAGCTTGAACTAAATGCTGCAAAACCTACCTTATGTTCTTCTAAATCTATAACCATAGTGATTGGTTCAGTTTGATTGTTGTTTTGTTTGGAGGAGGATCCCTTTGTTGTTGCAGCATGTTGGCTTTTTCCCTCATCATGTCTTCTTTTCTCTTTCATTGTTGAGTTGCTTTGAGAGTTTGATTTGGATGGCCTTGAAGCATAAAAAACAACTTCTTCTTCATCATCACTCGAACCACAAGAGCTTCCATCATCATGATTGGAAATAAAAGCACTTCCAACACCCTTAGTTTCTTTGAATTGGTATGGAGCAATGGGTGCTTTTACACTCTTGTTTCTTGTTTTCTCATCCAGTTCAAGAGCTTCGACTTTAGCTACCAAAGTATCTAGCCTAATGGATTTTAGATCAAGGGTGTTCTTGAACATGGATATTGTTTGAGTCCAACTTTCTGATAAAGTATGGAGCATCTTTTTGTTTAACTCCTTATTACTGAACATCAGCATTTGTTATTAGCATTTCATGCTGAACATCAGCATTTGTCATCAGCATTTCATGCTGAACATCAGCATTTATCATCAGCATTTCTTTTGGGACTCTTTTTTTTATTTTACATTACATGGAGTAAGTAATTTTGCTGCTCGATTTGATGTAAATGCGCTGATGACCAATATCCTCAAACTCTTCTTCTTATTCTTCATTATTTGATGACAATATTGTTCAATTGCATTGACTATTTGCTGATTTGAACAGATTTGCTTATTTGAACAAATTTGCTGATTTGAACAGATTTGCTGATTTTTGAACAGATTTGCTGATTTTTCTTCTTGATTATGAAATGAACAGATGGGTTTTAGATGAACAGTGACTTTGCTCTTCATTTTTCTTCTTTTCATCATTGTTTTGACATCATCAAGTTGAAATTAGATCTGAAACTTAGATGAATCCAATAAGCAACAGCTCTGATACCATTTTCCTAAATTAATATTTCAGATTCATTCAGCTTGAATCTTAGGATTCATCATATTCTTGACCTAGAAATCAAAATTAAGATGGGTGTATGTATGTGAATCAAATAACAAAGAGATGGATAATGATAATGTAATGATTTTATTGATGTTGATAAACAAATTACAATGAAAATCATAGATGGATTATGGAGATCAAACCCACCCAAAGGAGGAATTCTCCTTGGGTGGTGATTCACACCATAGGAAACACACACACAAGAACCACACTTGCAAAAATGTAACACCCGAAATTTCTAGTTAGACAAAAGAAAAGAAAAATAATAAGAAAAGAAAAGGAAAGTATCTTGAAAGAAAATGAGAAGGAACAAAAGTGGAAGGGGCTTTGTGTAAAAGTACAAAAAAGTCAAATATCTTTTACATATAGGGATGGCCGCCCATGCCACCTTTTACAACTGCTTTCTGTCGACCAAAAAGAAAAGAAAGAAGAGCAGAAGAGAAGGATTTTCAGATTCTAGAGAGAGAAAGCAGCTGAAATCGAAATTGATAAGCATTTTATGAGTTTTTGGTTCGGTTTTGTAGATTTCTTGGCCATGTAACCGAATTATACGTGTTCTTATGTGTATATGTGCTCGGTTGGATGTCTTAACATGTCTAGGTGTTAAGAAAACCTTTGAAAGTTCGAGTTCAAAGAGTTTGAGACTTTAAAGCAGCTAAGGTGTGTTTCTAGACCCCGGTTATACTTGTTTTTAAACTTCTTTGGTGCCGAAAATGCATGTAAAAGTATTTTATAATTTCTATGTATGTTACCCGTATATATAAATGTATGAATGTTAGTATTTTATGATTGTTTATGTTATATTGATGCTTAGAAGGGTAAAAATATAAGTTAAGAACATGTTAGGATAGTGATTGGGACTGAAAAATTATGTTAGAAACATATGAGAAGGTGGTCATGCGCCCAACAGGGCCCATGCGCCTAGTATTTGCCTTAGAAAAGTTTTAAGGAAGGTGATGCGCCTGAATAGTACTCTATGCGCCTAGAAATGCCTAGAAATTTCTAAGTGTAAGCTGATGCGCCTGAACAGTAGTTCATGCGCCTAAGTTTTTGGCTGAAATGCCTAAGTGTAGGTTCATGCGCCTAAATAGTGCCCATGCGCCTAAATAGTGCCCATGCGCCTAAATAGTGCCCATGCGCCTAAATAGTGCCCATACGCCTGAAAGGCTCATGCGCCTAAGATATGGCAAAGTATAGCTTCATGCACCTGCATAGTTGAGAAACACCCAAACAGGGCTGATGCGCCCAAATAGTTCCCATGCGCCCAACACTTAGAAAATTTTCTGAAATTTTAAGGAAAAACAGAATTATAGGGTTTGACCCTAGTTTGACTTATGGGTTGTTTTGGACTATTCTAAGCATAAAAAATTAAGGGTTTATGAGTAGAATATGCATGATGTGACGATGAATGTATTAGATGCATATGTAATGAGATGTCATCATTTGTGAGTTTTCAAAACGTATTTATATTATAATATAATATACGTTAAGTATTATGTTATTACTTTACGTAGTATGATGAATGTGTGAATGAACATAAAGTATAACTTAATAAAGTGAAAGATAACAAGATGAAAAATGAAACGTAATGAAAGAAAGAAAAGCTTGCAAGCAGAAAGAAAGGAGGATTACAACTCTTTGTGAGTTGATAGCTCAACTGTGTGTTTTATAACGTGCGATTTTAACCCATGAGGGTTCACACATAGGGGGATCAGTCTAGGTTACTGAACCCAGAAAACAAAACGGGATCCTTATCATTCGACCCCGGACTTTATGCCAAGATATAAGATAGCTTTGTGCCAATTAGTAACGGGGCTTTGTGTCTAGAATGGTGGCTTCGGGCCACGGGCTTCATGCCAATTAGTAAAGGAGCTTTGTGCTTGGAATAGCGGTTTCAGACTGTGATGGGGGAAAAGCCTGACAGGATCTAGAATTAGTACGAAATGAGTGAGATGATAAAGTATGAAATGAACAAAGTAATAAAGTACGAAATGAACGTTAACGAATGATAGTGATAAAGTATGAGACGAACGTTAATGAAAGATAAGGATAAAGTACGAAACGAACGAACACGTACGATAACGAATGAACATGTGTGATAGTAAAGGAAATGTTTTATGGAAAAGAGTATTTTTACGTATGAAACGTATAAAGTATTTTGATACTTATAAAACTAGAACTCACTCAGCAATGCTGACTTTTATGCATTTTTAGTTGGAAGGTAAAAGTTGCTGAGGATGGCACGCAGGGAGGCTACTTGGCAGGGCAAAACTGGCATCCATTCACGCATGTTATTATTGTTGTTTTGTAATGCAATCAGTGAAAGTTTCTTTTGTAGTTGAACAGTATTGTATTGCATAACAACATTAATTATTAATAAAATGAATGGTTTTTGTTAATAACTTCCGCTATGATATTTTATGAAATGTATAATGATATGTATGTTTAGTGCTATGAATGACCAACTGTGAGGTGCCCAGGAATGGGGCCTTACAAGTTGGTATCAGAGCCAAAATTTAAATGAATTGGGTAAAATATTTTCAAAACCTAATCTAAACTGACAATGGGATAAAAGGAAAGGGATGCCAGCTCGAGTAGCTATGTGTCATTAGGTATTTCTTTCCTCGAGGTTAATTAGAGTTATGTGCGAGTGCTATTTGATTATGTGCTTGTAGTAGACTTAGATACTGATGTAGTCAGGATAGGAAATGCTTGGGGTGTGAAGAGTAAAGTAAGTGACTAATCATAACTGCCCACTGTAATTAGGTACTTACTATACTTAAAATGAACTGAGCTATTCCTCAAATGACCATGTTAGTGTTTGAATCTTATAGTGATTTGAGAATGGCTGGAAGTATTTCATCTAGGGCCTCTACGGATGGAGCATAGGGAGGACGTGGTACTGAACCGCGAGTTACTAGGAACCAGGCCAAGACTGCTGAGAGGGCCCATGAAGAGCCAGAGGGGCATCACCAGGAGGGTGGTGATGAGAGTGCGAACTTAAGGGCTTTGGTGAAAGAGGCGGTGGTAGAGGAAGTCCATCAAGTCATGCAGACGATTCTACCGTCTGTAGTGAGAAGTGATCAAGGCGGTAAGAGAAGACGAGAAGAAAGAAAGAAGAAGGACCACAGGAAGAGAAGAGTGGGAACGATCAGAGACCAAGACGATTGTCTCGAGTGAGGAGGAGGAGGAAGAAGCGGTGCAGGAAACTGCACGTGGTTGTAACTATGGGGCATTTCAGAGGTGCAAGCCCCTAACATTTGATGGAAATGGCACTGTTGCTGTTGCTCACCGATGGGTGAGAGAGATGGAGGCGGTACTTGATATCAGTGAGTGCCGAGAGGACCAGAAGGTGAAGTTTGCTACCCACTCATTTGTGGACATGGCCTTATGTTGGTGGGACAATATTGTCCGGGTTGAGGGTAGCAGGGCCATCAGCAGGATGAGGTGGTCGGAGTTGAAGAAGCTGGTGTTCGAGGAATTCTATCTTCACCGGGAACTCGACAAGATAGAGAGGGAGTTCCAGTAGCCGGAAGCTGGTACCATGACACACCAGCAGTACACCACCAAGTTTAATGAGATGGCAAGGTTGGTGTCGGATCAGATGACGCCTGTGTCAAGGAAGATCAAGAAGTACATACAGGGACTGCCAGCTGACGTACACAGGCATTTGATTGCTGCCCGGCCGGGTACCTTTCGATCGGTGGTAGACCTGGAGGGTAGGTTGTATGATGAGAGAGAAGTGGCGGTAGTCGAGGTGAAGAAGATGGGTGACGGTGATAAGAGCTGGGGAAGGAAGAGGTTTGGTCGTGGTGGTTTCACTCCAAACAACAAAAGGAGAAAAATGGATGACCGAAGGATGGTGTCCTCAAGTTCGGGGATAAAGAAGTGTGGTAAATATGGATTAGAGCAAGTTGGTGAGTGCAAGTGGGGGATGAATGTGTGCTTCAAATATGGGAAGCCTGGTCATGTGGAGAAGGTGTGTGGACTTATACGGTGTTATAACTATGGTGAGGAAGGCCATATGAGCAGGGACTGCAAGAAGCCATGGGTCGAAGGTTCAGGAACGAAGAAGAAGCCAGAGGAAGGAGGACAGAGGGCAACTGCTAGAGCCTTAATGATGGCGCGGGAGGAGGCCAAAGAGGATCCCGATGTCGTGTCAGGTATGTTTCTAGTATACCAAATTTGTGCCTCTGTGTTATTTGATTCTGGTGCTAGTAGGAGTTTTATTTCTACTGCTTTCTTTGATAAGTTATCTGTTAGTAGTAGAAGTATTAATGATCTATTTGATGTAGAAACTGCTATTGGTAAGTCCACGAGAATTACTGATGTGATAGAGGACTGTGCCATAGAATTAGAAGGTCATAGGTTTGGTGCTAAGTTACATGTGATGCCCCTAGGTGGATTTGATATAGTACTAGAGATGGATTGGTTAGCAACCTATAAAGCAAACATCATGTGTCAAAAGAAGATGATTTGATTAGTTGCGCCTGATGGAAGTTTGGTAACGGTCTACGGTGATCGCGTCACTACTGTTCCAAAGGTGATTTCGATGGCGGTGGCAGAAAAGTTCATGAGACGTGGATGTAGTGCCTACCTGACCTACATAAAGGATGTGGATGCGTTAGTACCCCAACTGTTTGATGTGCCAGTTATACGTGACTTTTCGGACGTGTTCCCGGAAGACTTACCAGGTATGTCACCAGATCGTGAGATTGAGTTTCAGATTGATCTGATAGCTGGTGCTCGACCCGTTGCCAAAGCACCATATCAATTAGCTCTGAATGAGATGAAGGAACTCATGGATCAACTACAAGAGTTGATGGATAAAGGATTCATTCGACCGAGCATCTCACCTTGGGGTGCTCCGGTATTGTTTGTGAAAAAGAAGGATGGTAGTATGCGAATGTGCATCAACTACTGAGAGCTGAATAAGCTGACGGTGAAGAATCGGTATCCGCTATCGAGGATTGATGATTTGTTTGACCAGCTACAGGGTGCCAGTTGGTTCTCGAGGATAGATCTTCGATCTGGTTACCATCAGCTAAAGGTAAAGGAAAAGGATATCCCTAAGACAACTTTTCGTACGCGTTATAGACACTACGAGTTTCTTGTTATGTCTTTCGGTCTGACTAACGTGCCAGCTGCCTTTATGGATTTGATGAACCGAGTGTGTCGGCCCATGTTAGATAAATCAGCGATTGTGTTTATTAATGATATCCTGATTTATTCGAAAAGCGAGGAGGAACATGCCGGCCACATACGTAAAGTATTGGAGGCACTTAGAAAAGAAAAGTTGTACGCTAAATTCTCTAATTGTGCGTTCTGGTTACGCGAGGTGCAATTTCTGGGTCACGTAGTGAATGCTGAAGGAATTATGGTAGACCCGACAAAGGTTGAGGCAGTGATACAATGGAAGTCTCCAAAGACGCCGTCCGAGATCCGTAGTTTCTTGGGTTTGGTGGGATATTACAGGAGATTCATTCAGGACTTTTCCAAGATAGCCTCACCTTTGACTAAGTTGACTCGCAAGGATATGAAGTTCGAATGGGATCAGAAACAGGAGAATGTGTTTGAGGAGTTAAATACGAAATTAACTCGAGCTCCTGTCTTGACATTACCCAAAGGGAGTAAGGACTTAGTGGTGTATTCAGATGCATCTTATTTGGGGCTAGGTTGCATGTTAATGCAACGTGGAAGGGTAATAGCCTATGCATCCCGACAGTTGAAGACACATGAAGTCAATTATCCTACCCATGATTTGGAGTTAGCTGTTGTGGTCTTCGCGTTGAAGATTTGGAGGCACTACTTGTACGGGACGAAGTGCACAATCTTCACGGATCATAAGAGCTTGAAGTATTTCTTTGAGCAAAAGGATCTCAACATGAGATAGAGGAGATGGTTAGAGCTCATCAAAGATTACGACTGTGAGATCCATTACCATCCGGGTAAGGCCAACGTCGTGGCCGATGCCCTTAGCCGAAAGGAGAGACCCGAGCCAATTCGGGTGAAAGCTTATCAGTTGGTTATAACCGCTGATATGATGACCCAAGTGAAAGACTTTCAAGAAGCAGCATTGAAAGAAGACCACCTTAACTCCGAAAGGATAAGAGGTCTAGTTGCAGAATTGGGTGAAAACACTCTCGGTGTTAGGACCCGAAATGGACAGATATGGATTCCTCGCTACGGAGATCTTTGGGGATGAATTATGGATGAAACTCATAAAACTCGGTATTCTATTCATCCTGGTGCTACCAAGATGTATCAAGACATGAAGAAGGACTACTGGTGGCCAGGTACGAAACGTGACATGGTGGAGTACGTAAGCAAGTGCCTTACTTGCTTGTAAGTGAAGGCCGAATATCAGAAACCATATGGGAAGATCCAACCGTTGGATATACCCGAGTGGAAGTGGGAGCACATCACCATGGACTTTATTACTAAGCTACCTCGTATGGAGAGGGGGTGCAATACGATATGGGTGATTGTTGATCGACTGACGAAGAGTGCTCACTTCCTACTGATCCGCGAGACGTATTCTTCCAAGAGATTGGCGGATCTGTTCATTAGAGAGATTATAGCTCGTCATGGTGTACCGGTGTCTATTGTATCTGATCGTGACACTCGGTTTACATCCAAGTTTTGGAAGAGATTCCACTATCCGATGGGGACGAGGCTACATATTAGCATGGTTTATCATCCTCAGATAGATGGTCAGTCTGAAAGAACGATCTAGACACTCGAGGATATGCTCCGAGCATGTGTGATCGATTTTGGAGGAAGTCGGGATGATCACTTACCGTTAGTTGAATTCTTGTACAATAACAGTTATCATGCCAGCATTGGTATGCCACCTTACGAGATGCTATACAGTAAAAGGTGTAGGACACTCGTTGTTGGGGTGACATTAGACAGAAAGAGTTGGGAAGCCTTGAGGTGATCAAGGCTATGACTGAGAAGTTAGAGAAGATTAAGGCTTTCATGAAGGCGGCAAAGGATAGACAAAAGTCGTACGCCGACAAGAGGCGTATACCGTTTGAATTCAAGGCGGGCGACCGAGTTATGTTGAAGGTCTCGCCTTGAAAGGGAATCATTCGGTTCAGGAAGCGAGGTAAGCTAAGCCCGAGGTATATAAGACCTTTCCAAATCATCGCACAAGTAGGAGAGGTGGCCTATCGGTTAGAATTGCCAGACGAGTTAAGTGGAATCCATCTCATGTATCTCATCTAAGAAGGTGCTTAGCTGACGAAGATATGATTGTACCACTAGATGATATCGAAGTGGACGAACGGCTCAATTATATAGAGAAGCCGGTGGCAATCATTGATTGGAAGGAAAAGAGGTTGAGGAATAAAGTGGTTCCACTGGTGCGTGTGTAGTGGAAACACTGAAAGGGTTCGAAGTCTACGTGGGAGACTAAAGAAGAAATGAGACAGCATTACCCATAGTTATTCGAAGAGTGATAAGTTTCGAGGACGAAACCTCTTTAAGGGGGGGTGGAGTTGTAACACCAAAAAGAAAGGAGGATTACAACTCTTTGTGAGTTGATAGCTCAACTGTGTGTTTTATAACGTGCGATTTTAACCCATGAGGGTTCACACACAAGGGAATCAGTCTAGGTGACTGAACCCATAGTACGAAACGGGGTCCTTGTCATTCGACCCCGGGCTTTATGCCAAGATATGAGACGGCTTTGTGCCAGTCAGTAACGAGGCTTTGTGCCTAGATTTCGTGCCAATTAGTAAAGGAGCTTTGTGCTCGGAATGGTGGTTTCGGACCGTGATAGGGGAAAAGCCTGACAGGATCTAGAATTAGTACGAAACGAGCGAGATGATAAAGTATGAAACAAACAAACTGATAAAGTACGAAATGAACATTAACGAAAGATAGTGAAAGTACGAGACGAACGTTAACGAAAGATAAGGATAAACTACGAAACGAACGAACACGTACGATAACGAATGAACATGTGTGATAGTAAAGGAAATGTTTTATGGAAAAGAGTATTTTTAAGTATGAAACGTATAAAGTATTTTGATACTTATAAAACTAGAACTCACTCAGCAACACTGACTTTTATGCATTTTTAGTTGGCAGGTAAAAGTTGCTGAGGATGGCATGCAGGGAGGCTACTTGGCAGGGCAAGACTGGCATCCATTCACGCATGCTATTATTGTTGTTTTGTAATGCAATCAATGAAAGTTTCTTTTGTAGTTGAACAGTGTTGTATTGTATCACAATAGTAATTATTAATAAAATGAATGGTTTTTGTTAATAACTTCCGCTAGGATATTTTATGAAATGTATAATAATATGTATGTTTATTGCTGTAAATGACCAACTGTGAGGTGCCCGGGAACGGGGCTTTACGAAAAGTACACTAGTGGGTCTATTTATAATATTATTACATCATGGCCTAATTTTGACTTTTCTTTTTGTCTTGATTTTGACTTTGTCTTGTTGACTTTGTCTTGTATTTGTTTTCTTCTGTTGATCAACTTGGTCTCTGAACTCGTACAATGAGATCTTCAGTCGGTTGTGATTATAATTAGGTAAGCTTCAGTTTATTTAATTGTTGAACCCAACAAGTTAATCTAGATCAATAAGCACGTGGCTTCGATACCACACGTGAATCCAAGGATCGAATAGGGAATTATCAGCTTAGATTGCATGAATAGTGATTGGGGAATTATCACTACTGTTGGACCAAGAAGAAGGCTGGTGTAACTAAAACCAATTCACTTAGACAATTTTTGGTACTACATATAAAGGCTTCCGAAGCTTAGCATGAAACTTCTGAAGGTTGTAGAGTACTTCTGAAGACAAAGTGAAACATCAACTTCCGAAGACAAAGCTCTACTTCCAAAGACAAAGACATGCTTCCGAAGATAAAGTCTTAAGAAAAGAAATTAGAAGACTGCTTCCGAAGTATG
>BJCO01637291.1:0-16282 GCA_018326465.1 Flaveria floridana | reverse complement strand
ACAAGGAATGGTCATTCTGTGTCCTTGGATTTAACATGACATCTGTAACAAAAGGATAAATGATTAATTCACCTCAATCATTTCAAGTTGGATACTTGAAGGGGATGATGTTATTGAATGGCTTTTAGTCATGCGTATTAAGGGTAGTAAACAGTTGTTAGGTGGTATTTACTGCTTGCATCAATCTTTTATGAATCTTGTGCAAGTGGGAGATTGTTGGTCTCTTTATGCCCAAGACACATAGAACATTGATGTCGTTAGTACGTTATGATCCAAGTCGGGTCATACCCAATAACAAGCTTAGCAAACACCAACTAATATTTAATTGATGATATGATCATGCAGTTAAATAATTACACCAATTTAGAAAATGAGTTTTCAAAATAAATTGCATATGAGATAGAACAACTTATAAAGATATTTTGTTCAAGAATATTATTTGTAATATTATTTAAATTAGTTAAATAACATTAGATAATATAATTGTGTGTGTATGAGTATAGAATTAAAAGTTAATTTTATAAACTCAACTAGTAACTAGTTAAAATAAAAGGGTTAAAATTTTAGGGGGGAAACCCCTTTGAAAGAGCATTCGGCCGCCCCCTTCTATGGGTTGTCGTGCTTTTGTCTTGGTACTAGTTACACTTTAATACAGACACTTAATCTCTCTCTCTCTTCTTACATGCACGAACTAAACTTTTCTCTCTAGTTTTCTTGAAGAGTTCATAGCTAAAAATCGGATTTTCAGCCTTCCTTGGTTTGTTTTGGTGCTGAAATCCTAGCAACAAGGTGTTTGTTGGATGCTTGTGGGTATGGTAGCTTGAGGACACCTCTCCTTGGTGTTTTGTTCATTCAAGAGCAGCTCCGTCTTCATCCAAAATTGTTTTTTGTGCAGCTCTACAAAGGTTGTATGTTTTGCATGTTTATGGTTGTTTTATACTTCTTGATAGCTAGTTCTTACACATATAAAAGATCCTATGTTCATGGGTTTGTTGAGACAAAGTTATGAACCTTAATTTTCAGATTATAAACATGAAATTAAGCTCTTATTCCGCTGCGTTTTTCTTGTTTAAAATGGTTAAACAACTATGTTCATGGTCTAACAAACCCTACAAGAAAAAGCGGCAAACCACTAATAAACTTGGATCTTTCTCAGAGTTCAACAGAGCAACTTGATTGTGTTGCCAGTGAAGATGCATGGAAAAATCTGGTTGGTTTCTGCGGTCAGGGTTGGCCACTTAAGGTAGCTTTGAGGTGAAGAAAGGTAAGAACAAAGGTCGTGAGTGGGTGAATTTAGGTTAGAGAAGTTGCATATGAAGAAGATAGTGAAAAAGAGGGGGAACCGTTGGGTATATTTATATGAAATGGACTTGTGACAAAGTTGATGCAAAAGAATAAACTTTGAAGTCTGAATGTCAGTCCCACCTCTAAGAAAGTGCCTAAAAAAAGTAGTTTTCTTGGAATTCGAAATTCTTCCGAATGTATTTTTGTCTTCGGAAGTTTTGTGAAAAACTTCCGAAGCTAAATTTTGACTTCATAAGGTATTTCTTGGCTTTGTGAAAATTTGCTTCGGAAGAAAATTTTCTTAGCTAATTTCCATTCCGAGGCATATTTGGTTTCGGAAGATATTAAAACTTGGCTTCGGAAGAAATTTGTTCTTCAAATACATATAAGTACTTATAAGCATATTTTGTCTTCGGAAGAAATATTAACATTTCTTCCGAAGGTAAATTAGTACTTATTTCTTTTGATAACTTAAAATTCTTCTAAAAATAATTTTAACTTCTTTCTAAAGAGAATATATTTAAAATTTTCAAACTTCTAAGGAATATCATTTGAAAAAGATTTTCTTCCAAAGTAAACTTGGCTTATGTAGGTGATAGTTTAGACAACTTCGGATACACAGTTCCTTTTTAGAAATCATATTAAGTTTTTTTAGAAAATCTATTCAAAATTAATCATCCCAATAGCTGATACAACATGTTTAAATCGTTGTTCATCAAAAGCCTTTGTGAACAAATCAGCATATTGTTCATGTGTGTTAACTTTGACTAGTTTTATCAATCCCGTTTCATAATTATCTCTAATTAGATGATAGCTTATTTTAATGTGTTTTGTCCTTGAGTGCTACATAGGATTCTCTAGGATATAGATAGCATTGTTGTTGTCTATATCGATGGGAGTCTCTTTGAAGTTATATCCATAGTCCATCATCTGATTTTGAATCCAAAGCACTTGAGCACCGCAACTAGCAGCAGCAATGTATTCAGCTTCAGCAGTTGATGTAGATACACAGGATTGTTTCTTGCATTGCCATGAGACTATCCTTCCACCAAGGAATTGACACCCCCAGATGTAGACTTTGCAGTCATATTACAGGCACCATAGTCACTATATGTATAGGCATACAGATTAAATTCAGAATTCTTTGGATACCAGGGACCTAATTTAGGGCTCCTTAGAGGTATCTAAGAATCCTTTTAATAGCATCCGGGTGTGACATCTTGGGATTTGCTTGATATCTTGCACATATGCATGTAGCAAACATAATATCAGGCCTGCTGACTGTAAGATACATGATAAACCTAATCATAGCCTTGTAAAGATGTTCATCGACATACTCCCCCTCAAGATCAGGTCCAAGGGAGTGGTTTCTTTCTATGGGTGTCTTTACAACCTTAAAATTAGTCATGTTGAATCTTGTAAGTATGTTCTGTACATACTTTGACTGACTTATGAAGATGCCATTGTCAACTTGCTTCACTTGAATTCCTAGAAAGAAATTGAGTTCCCCCGTAACACTCATTTATAATCTATTCTTCATCAGCTTCTTAATGTCTTTGCAGAGCTTTAGATTGGTTGACCCAAAGATAATGTCATCTACATATACTTGAACCAACATTAAGTCATTTCCTGTCCCTTTGATGAAGAGAGTTCCATCTATATTACTTCTCTTGTAGCCATGCTGACAGAGATACTAAGACAGTGTCTAATACCACTTCCTTAGAGCTTGGTGCAGCCCACAGAGAGCTTTATCAAGCTTGCAGATATAATCAAGATGATCTGGGTATGCAAATCCAGGTGGTTGTTTGACATTTTTGTCAATCACCCAATATAAGATAGCAAACTTGACATCAAGTTAGTAGACCTTGAAATCCTTGGATGCAGCAAAAGCCAGGAATAACAGCTTCAAGTCTTGCTACAGGAGCAAAGACATCAATGTTGTCAATTCCTTCTTCTTGTGTGTACCCTTGAACAAGCAGTCTTGCCTTGTAATTGATGACAAGTCCTCTATCATCCTTGGTATTTCTAAAAACCCACGTGGTTCCTATGATAGTCTTCCCTTGAGGAAGAGGACATAGGTTCCAAACCTTTCATCTCTTGAATTAAAGCAGCTCCTTTTACATCTCTTCAACCCAACTTCCATCTTTCAAATCCTCATCAAATTTCTTTGCCTCTATCTGGGATAAGAAGCAAGAGTATAGACAAACATTTTTGTCATGGGTTTGTCTTCTTGTTCTCACCCCTTCATCAACATCTGCAATGATGTTTATGGTAGGATATGACTTGTGGATTCTAAGTTGAGGGTTCACAACAAGTTAATTGAACAAATCTATATTTATGAAGTTTAGATCTAGTAATGAAGTATCTCCTACCATACCAGCACACTTATCAATATAAGCTTGATCCAATAAGTGTGTGACATCATTGATGTTGTCTTCAATAAAATGGTTATCATCATCAAGAAATTCTTGATCATTGTCACCACTACCATTTCCTCCTATATTTGAATATCCTTCATTTGAGTTTTGTGCCTCTGAGCTGGAATTTGTAGGCACCTCAGATGTATCAGCTTAATTTGTCATTGTTATGCTGATAGGAACTCCATATACAAGGTTAGTTACCATTCGAGCTAAAGTAGTAGTCTTGCTTGGTCTTCTCAGCTCAAATCTTGGGTCAGGATCTCCTGTTGATAAATTATCTGTAGATCCTGAAACATTCTCACAAGATTTGTTAAAATAGTTGGAAACTAAATCAAGATCGAATAGCCAGTGATGACCAGAACCTTTCACACAAGGAGTGTGCTCATTGAAGATTGTAGTGGCTGATTCTTAAACTACTATAGTTCTAAGATTGTATACTCTATAGGACTTAGCTTAGGAAGAGTATCTAATAAAATGTCCATCATCTGATTTCATAGCAAACTTGGTTACCTAATCTTAGGTATTCAAGATGGTGCAAGGACATCCAAATGATCTGAGAAAATCAATGAAAGGTCTCCTTTTTTGACACAGTTCATGAAAAGTCTTACCATGAGTCTTGACTACTAAATTCTATTCTACACATAGCAGGCAATGTTCACTACCTCTGCCCAAAAGGTGATGGGAAGTTTAGAGTCAAACAACATAGTTCTTGCAGCTTCAATAAGTGTCATGTTTCTCCTTTCAGCAACATCGTTTTGCTGAGGAGTCCCGTGAGCACTATATTGTCTTGTAATACCCTTTTCATCACAAAATGTGTCAAGAATTTGGTTCTTGAATTAATTTCCTTGATCACATCTTATGATCTTGACCTTGTGGTCACTTTGATTCTCAATTTTCAGAATGAACTATTTCAAGATCTCAGGAGTCTCATCCTTAGTTCTAAGGAATACCCAAGCGACTATGTGAAATCATCTATGATCACTAAACAGTATGAGTTCCTTCCTAAACTCATTACACTGGTGGGGCTAAAGAAATCCATCTGTAGTAAGTGTAGGGGGTAGTGATGGAGTTCTTTTCCTTGGGCTTGTGAGATACCAAGTGGTGTTTCCCTTTCAAGCATGCAACACAATGATCATCACTTATAAACTCTTTCTTTGGCATTCTAGTTACCAAATCATTCTTAATTAACTTATTCATATTCTTAAAGTTTACATGGCATATTCTTTTATGCCAAAGGAAAGACTCGTCACTTTTTTCTTTGGATAGAAAGAAAGAAACTTCTCCTGAAGGGGATGTTTCTTGCAAATCCATCTTGTACATGTTCCCTTTCCAGGGTGCTCTAAACAGGATAGGCTCTTGAGGAATAACCACCCCGGGCTTGAGAACAATACACTCATGCTTAGTAAAAAGCATGTTATGTCTCCGGTCACAAAATTAGGATACACGTAATAAATTATACCCAGTCTCCTTAACAAAGTTTACCTTTTCAATGTTGAGCTTACCATTTGTGACCCTGCCCCTTCATGCAATGTAACCTCCTGCATCTCCACTAAAAGCAACTGGCCCTCTATCAATTTTCTCAAAATCTTGAAACAGAGAGCCATTGCCTATCATATGCCTAGAACAACCACTGTCAATGATCCATATATTCCTTTTAGTCTTCAGTTGTTCCTGCACATAAAGTAGAAAGTTAGTTACATTTGGAAACCCAAGCTTCATTGGTCTTAGGCTCTTCAATATGGACTGAAGACAATGCAACAGTAATTGTTCCTATGTTAAGAATTTGGGGATCATTTGTTGCTATTAATGAAGAACTTTCAGTCATATGGTCTTTCTTTATCTTCCACGCCATCTTTGGAAGATTAGAATTGATCTTCAATACTTTGGAACTTTTAACAACTTCTGAAGTTTTGGAGGCTGTTGCTTCGGAAGATTTTACTTTCACTGCGGCAAGATTGAGTGGTTCGGAAGTATTTCTTTCATCCGAGACCAAAAAATCTTCTGAAGGCAAGTTTTCACTTGTCTTCATTTCCATTCTAGAGCTTCCAAAAGAATAATATTTTTATTCCAAAGCTTTCTTCTTCTTGCTCCTCTTAGAACTCTTCTTCTTGGTTATATTCATAGTACTTTGGGATTGTATATGCAATCCTTAGCAAGATGAGAAGTACTGCTACACATAATGCAATCTATTTGCTTTCTTCTAAGAGTCTTCTTGTGTATGAAGGACTGAGTTTGATCACTTTACATCTCAATCCCCATCTTTTCAGATGTTATAGCAAGCTTCCTAGGGTGATTCTTGCTTTTGGAGGTGGATGGTTTATGTTGTGTAGCAGTGGTACATAGCTGATCAGCCTTCATTCCTTCACAAGAATGAGTTGGTTATAAACTTGAACTCTTGGTATTAGAGTTCATGGTTGAATCCACAATCTTTACCACTTCAAACCTTGCATAGATAAACACTTGTTTCTCCTTGGAATTGAAGGTGTCCTTGATCTCTGGAACTTTCTTTGATCTCCATTTGGCTGCTCGAATCAAGTTCTTCCTTTTTGACTTTGTCATTCCTAGCTTATTCCTCTCCTCAGGAGAATCATAACCCTTGTTAGGATGATCTTCTTCACTATATCCAATCTATCCTTCATTATCTCCTCTTCATCATCTTCATCACTAGGGTCTATGGATGGAAGCTCCTCTTGACCAGTTACACACCTAGGAGATCTTACAGACAAGAGTGTGTGCAGGAGCTATCTCACTAGATCCTAGTCCCTATTTGTTTTTATAGCACACTTTGGCATGCATGGTTAAGGATATTTTGTTCTTGAAGGTCTATTCTTCAAGAACATGTTTTTCTGCCTTGGCTTTACTGATCACAAGCTCAGCCTGGCACTCAGTTAACTTAGTGATGAGATCCTTAATTTGAGTCCTGTAGTTGGTATGTTCATGTTTGAGAGTTAAAATGGTTTTATTTAAGTCTTATATTTTTAACTTATACTCATTTTTAGCTCTTTTGAAATCATATTTTAAGATGTTCAAGTACTCAAGATTAGATCTCATGTAAGGCCCCATTCCTGGGACGCTTACAGTTGGACCGTCATCGCGTAAAACATTTTAAATCATACAATACTTTTGCAGTGGAATTTAAAAACTTTCATTTATAATTAAAACATTTTATTTCATTACATTACATCAGTAATTTACATATCAAAATACAATAATATGTCAAAATGTGGATGCCATCCTCAAAACGCTCCAAGTAGCTTATGCATTCATGCCTACAACTCCTCAGTATCAACAAAATACCTGCCAACTATCATGCATACAAAAAGTCAGCAACGCTGAGTGAGTTGTAGTTTTATAACAAAAATACTTTACTTCCCTTAAAAACCAAAACTTTACATTCGTTCGTGATCATACATCATATGTGCATATTGATAATAATTATTATTATCTTCATCATCATTCGTTCATTCATTCATTTTTTCATTCCTTCTTTCGTTCCTTATTATCGCACATTATCATATGGATCCTGTCACATGTAATACCCCCGTCCCCTACCGAAGATAGTGCCAGGGCACGTGACAAGGAATCCCCTTCGAGTCAATCTCAAGGATTGAACTCCCTTCGAGTCAATCTCAATGATTGCACTCCCTTCAAGTCAATCTCAATGATTGCACTCCCTTCGAGTCAATCTCAATGAGTTGAACTCCCTTCGAGTCAATAATAGACTCCCTTCAAGTTAATAATAGACTCCATTCAAGTCAATATTAGACTCCCTTCATGTCTATCTCAAGGATAGACTCCCCGTGTGCATCCTTCGGGTTAGCTAAACCGCACACGGTTGAGTTAACGACAATGTGGTCGTGCACCTCCCTTTGTTTGCTTGTATGTTCATTCATTCATTACATTCCACTTTTCATTAACATTATCTTTCACTTTGTTACATAATACTTTATGTATACACATTCGTACATCATACCATGTAAAGTCATAACATAATACATAACGTACTACATAACATAATGCATATGTTTTGAAAACCGTTTAACGAAGAAAGATAACACATCACACATACACACACATACACATCATAAACCTCATCACATCATCATGCATACATCAAGCATAAACCATCGCATCATAACAGAACCTATCTCAATCATCTACCTCTTAAAACCAGAAAACCCTAAGTCCAAAATGAGGCATATGGAACATTTTATGCGCATGAGCATAAAAAGTCTAAGTGTAAAACAGTCTAGGCACATTAGCACTATGCAGGCGTATGAAGCCTGCTTCGATGCATTTCCACTATGCAGGCGCATGAACCCTGCTTAGGTGCATCAACACTTAGGTGCATGACCAACTCCGGGCATATGGGCACTATTTAGGCGCATGGCCGACACTTAGGCGAAATGCCGACACTTGGGCGCATGGGCACTTTTCCTGGGCATATGGGCCATTATTCTGGCGCATCATCTACACAGGTGCATGGCCAACAAGCTAGGCGCATGGGGTACTGTTTGGACACACGACTACTGGTTGGGTGCATGAACTTGGGCGCATGAGGATAGTTAGGCGCATGAGTACATTCTGAACATTTCTAAACTACCAATAACACCCAAAACATTTCTAACCTTACCCAAACACAGATGTAACATACTAAGGCTCTTAAAACATACTAATAATAGTTCTAACCACCAAAACAACATTAAAACTTACATTCACAGAACATCATTCAAACAAATTGAAGAAACAAACGCTTAACTCTTCAAAACATTTGTTCGGTATACATAATAGCCCCAAGAAGTTGAAAATCAGTAAAGAGGTTCTAGAAACTCACCTTGAAGCAAATCTTCAAACTAAAAACCTCCACTAGAAATTTATCTCCAAATTCCCGAACACAAGCACTAAAACATGAAGAACCTTGGTCGAGAAGTTGTGAATTCGGTTAAAACCGAACATTTACTTGAGGAACTAACCTTTGGCAGCTTCTTCTTCCTTTCTCTCTCTAAAAACTGAGAGTTCTTCTTCTTCTTCTTTCCAGCAGAGAGCAAAAAGCATGTTTTGGTTTAAAGTGGAAGGCCATACTTCCGTATATATTAAAATAATAAGGTATTGTATTTTGTACACATTACCCCCTTGCACTTGTGTCCATTATCTTTTCTTTCTAGACACTATTCATTGCTCTTCTTTTAAATAAAATTCGATGTGTTATAAGTCCACCCCCTTATATAGGCTTCGTCCCCAAAACATGTCGCTTCTCGAACAGTCACGGTTATTGCTGTCTCATTTCTTCCTTGATCTCATACGTAGGCCTAGATCCCTTTGGGCTCCACTGCACTCGCACAAGTGAAATCACCATTCTCCTTAGCCCTTCTCTTCCTTCTATTAGAAATGGCTACCAGTTGCTCCTCATAGTTGGGTCATTCGTCCATCTCATTATTCTCTAGTGGCATGATCGTATTCTTATTGATTGAGCACTTTCTCAGACGAGGTACATGGAACATCAGATGAATCCTGATTAACTAGTCGGGCAACTCCAGTTGACATGCCACTTCTCCTACCTGAGCAATAATTTGGAATGGCCCTATATACCTCGGTAAGCTTTACTTGCTTTCTAAATCGAATGATCTACTTTCCTAGGCGAGGCCTTCATCATAATCCGTTACCGTACGTCGGCATCGAACTCTTGTCGGGAATGGTTGATCAATTCATCTTATTGCAACACTCGGTGTTTGCCTCATAGGCTGTTAGCCAATTCATCTTAAGGTGTATGCCTATCCACCCAAGTCTGTCCTGAACAGTCTAGCAGGAACAAGCGCTCTCTCAATTCCATCGTGCAATCCTCTAGGGCATCAGGTAACCTAGTGGGCTTACCAATAGCAATTCCTACATCGAAGGGCTCATCGATCTTTTTACTCCTAACGTGCAACTTATCACAGAACGCAGCAGGAATGAAACTACTACTAGCACCACAACCAAAGCATAGATGCACAAATTTAAATTACCAGAAATGTACCTGACGTCAAGTTCAAGTTCGCTCTAGCCTCCTCTCGGTCAGGGCAGATGCTCTAATCTTCATCCTTTATTCTCCTCATTCTGAACCCCTTGCTTTGCCCTAGAGTTCTTAGCACTTGGCTTCCTGCAGTCTCTGTTCCTATGTCCACTCTCACCACACCTGTAACATCTCATTGCGTGATAATCCCTCGCCCGGTGGCCCTCCTTCCCACACTAAAACCAGATATTCGATTCTAGCTTGAATTCCCCCACATGCTCCTTCCCACATTTCTTGCATGCCCTCATTTCCCCAATTATCATCCTTAGATCATCTATCTTTACCTTCTTACCACCAGCCTCAAATCCACCATCATCATCCCGTCTTCCACTCCCATTCCTAACATAACCCCGCTCCTCCTCTTCATCCGTCATCGCCACCGCCTCTCGCTCGTCGTACAACCTCCCCGCCAAATCTACCACCGACCTAAACGTGTTGGTCGGGCAGCGACCAGATGTATGTGGATATCTGCCGGTAGACCTTGAATGTACCTCTTAATCTTTCATGACACATGCGTCACCTGATCTGGCACCAGCCTTGCCATCTTGTTGAACTTTGTGGTGTACTACTGGTATGTCAGGGTCCCTGCCTCCAATTGTAGGAACTCCCTCTCAACTTTGTCCAGCTCCCTATAAGGGCAAAACTCCTTGACTACCAGCCTCTTCAGCACCTTCCACCGTATCCTCCTGACTGCCTAGGTACCCTTAGCCTGGACAATGTTATCCCACCAGCACAAGGCCGAGTCCACAAACGAGTGGGTAGCAAACTTCACCTTTTGATCCTCTCAGCACTCGCTGATATTAAGTACCGCCTCCATCTCTCTCACCCAACGGTGAGCAGCCGCAGCACTCCCGTTTCCATCAAACGTCGGGGGCCTGCATCTTTAGAATGCCCCATAGCTGCATCCCCTCGTAGTTTCCTGCACTGCCTCCATCTCATCATCACTTGAGACAACCATATTAACATCGGGTTACTCCATATCCTCAGAACCTCCAGCTTCACCCCCTCGCCTGGCGGTTGTCCTCTTCTCCTCCTTCTCCTTTTCCTCGTCTTCCCTCATAGCACGAATAACTTCGGTCACTACAGATGGCAGAATTGTCTGCATGACCTGATGAACCTCCTTAACCACCGCCTCATTCACTGAGGCCCTCATATTGGCGCTCTCATCGACGCCCTCGTGCTGATGAACCTCAGGATCTACAGGGGTCATTTCAGCAGCTCTAACCCCTCTCCTTATGGCACGTGTTCTAGCACCACATCCACCATGCACTCCACCTCAAGAAGCCTTCGAATACCTACCACCAGCCATCTATAAACACTACAATATTCGAACACCAACATGGTCAATCAAGGCAATAGCTCGGATTATGTTAAGTATAGTACGTCCCTAATTACAGTGGCCAGTTCAGAGTAGCCACTTACTTTACTCTTCATCCCCCAAGCATTTCCTATCCTGGCTAAATCAGTATCTAAATCCACACAAAAGCACACAAGCCACATAACATGCGCACATAATACCGGTTAACATTAGCTTACATAAAACGTTTACATAAAACCTTTACCTGTAGGCACGTAGCTACTAGGACTGGCATCCCTTTCCTTTAGTCCCATTCTCAGTTTAAGATTAGGTTTTGAAAATATTTACCCAATTCTCTTAAACTTTGGCTCTGATACAAACTTGTAAGGCCCCGTTCCCAGGACGCTTACAGTTGGACCGTCATCGCGTAAAACATTTTAAAGCATATATTACTTTTGCAGCAGAATTGAAAAACTTTCATTTATAATAAAAACATTTCATTACATTACATTACATCATTCATTTACATATCAAAATACAATAACATGTAAAAATGTGGATGCCATCCTCAAAATGCTCCCGGTAGCTTATGCATCCATGCCTACAACTCCTGAGCATCAACAAAATACCTGCCAACTATCATGCATACAAAATGTTAGTGACGCTAAGTAAGTTTAGTTTATAATAAAAATACTTTACTTCTCTTGAAAACCAAAACTTTACATTCTTTCATGATCATACATCATACGCATGCATTAATAATTATTATTATCTTCATCATCGTTCGTTCATTCATTCATTCCTTCTTTCATTCTTTATTATCTCATATTATCATATGGATCCTATCACATGCAATACCCCCGTCCCCTACAGAAGATAGTACTAGGGTGCGCGACAACGAATCCCCTATGAGTCAATCTCAAGGATGGAACTCCCTTCGAGTCAATCTTAATGATTGCACTCCATTCGAGTCAATCTCAATGATCGAACTCCCTTCGAGTCAATCTCAATGATTGAACTCCTTCGAGTAAATAATAGACTCCCTTCGAGTCAATATTATCCTCCCTTCATGTCTATCTCAAGGATAGACTCCCCGTGTGCATCCTTCGGGTTAGCTAAACCACATGCAGTTGAGTTAATGACAACGTGATCGTGCACCTCCCTTCGTTTGCTTGTAAGTCTTTCATTCGTTCATTACATTCCATTTTTCATTAACATTATCTTTCACTTCGTTACATAATACTTTATGTATGCACATTCATACATCATACCACGTAAAGTCATAACATAATACATAACATACTACATAACATAATACATACGTTTTGAAAACCGTTTAATGAAGAAAGATAACACACAAGACACACACATACACATCATAAACCTCATCACATCATCATGCATACATCAAGCATAAACCATCATATTATAATAGAACCTATCTCAACCATCTACCTCTTAAAACCCTCAGAAAACCCTAACTCCAAAATGAGGAACATGGAACATTTCAGGCGCATGAGCATAAAAATTCTAAGTATAAAACAGTCCGGGCACATTAGCACTATGCAGGCGCATGAGCCCTGCTTCGGCGCATTTCCACTATGCAGGCGTATAAGCCCTGCTTAGGTGCATCAACACTTAGGCGCATGAGCAACTCCGGGCACATGGGCACTATTTGGGCGCATGGCCAACACTTAGGCGCAGGGCACTTTTCCTGGGCGCATGGGCCACTGTTCAGGCCCATGGTCTACACAGACACATGGCCAACAAGCTGGGCACATGGGGTGTTGTTTGGGCGCACGACTACTGGTTAGGTGCATGAACTTGGGTGCATGAGGACAGTTAGGCGCATGAGTACATTCTGAACATTTCTAAACTGCCAATAACACTCGAAGCATTTCTAACCTTACCCAAACACAGATCTAACATACTAAGGCTCTTAAAACATACTAACAACAATTCTAACCACCAAAACAATATCAAAACTTACATTCACAGAACATCATTCAAACAAATTGTAGAAACATACGGTTAACTCTTCAAAACGTTTGTTCAGTATGCATAATAGCCCAAGAAGTTGAAAATCAGTAAAAGGAGTTCTAGAAACTCACCTTGAACCAAATCTTTAAACTAAACACCTCCACTAGCAATTTAGATCCAAATTCCCAAATGCAAGCACTAAAACATCAAGGACCTTGGTCAAGAAGTGGTGAATGCGGTTAAAACCGAACATATACTTGCGAAACTAACCTTTTGTAGCTTCTTCTTCCTTTCTTTCTCTAAAAACTTAGAGTTCTTCTTCTTCTTTTCAGCCGAGAGCAAAAAACATATTTTGCTTTAAAGTGGGCGGCCATACTTCCTTGTATATTAAAATAATAAGGTTTTGTACTTTATACACTTTACCCCCTAGCACTTGTGTCCATTATCTTTTCTTTCTAGACACTCTTCTTTGCTCTTCTTTTAAGTAAAATTCGGGGTGTTACATCTCATCTCTAAGTTATAGGACCTATATCTATTTACTTTAGCAACGCATTCTGAGGTATAAAGATGTTCAAATATCTTGGCTTCATCATGATCTGCCATCACTGCTTGGTTTAGAGATACATCTTCAACCTGGAAGCTACAATCAAAGCCTCCTTCTTCAACAGCAATTGCAGCTTACTGCTTGGGCGTCTCAGTATGTGGAGCTCCCTCTATGTAGTTTGGTTTGGGTTTGCTTGGCCACCATTAGTCCTGGGTGCCTTGCACTCCCTAGCAAAGTGTCCCATCTGGTTATAGTTGTAACACTTTACTTTGCTTTTGTCAAGCCCAAACTTTCCACTGGGCACATTACCAGGAAACTTCCTCCATGTCCTCTTGTAGAATTTCTTGGCTCTATGAGTGAAAATAGCCATCTTTTGGACTATCGCCATATACTCCAGGTCATCCGGATGGATACAGTCCAAATCTTCAAGGGTGAAGAGGAACTTGTCTATGCTTTCATCATGAGACACAAAGGCTTGTGATGAGCTTGTCTCTTGGAATGGGCTTCTTTAAAGGTAGCTCTCCCTTGGTGTCTCTAGAAAGGTGATGAAAGGGCCCTTTGGTGAGTTGTCAGGGTAAAAGATGAGATGGTATTGTGGTTCTCTATAATTCCATTTAACCAAATGTAGAGAAGAACTCTACTGATTGCTGGAGTTATCAGATGGATTTTACATGTTCATCTCTATCTGGTAGCCACTGAGGATGCCATATAACTCAGTAAGAGTGAGGTTCTTGAGGTTTTTAGTCCTCTTAATGACCACATGGTAGTGTGTATATTGTCTAGGAAGAGGGGACATGAATTTCCTCATAATATCCCTGTTCTTTAGTTTTACTCCAACATTCACTAGAGTGTCCACAATCTCAACATACCTGAAGTATTGTTGAGTCATGGTTTCACCTGTTTTGAAGGTGAAATTCTCAAAATTCTGCTTCAGGAGATCTTTCTTGTTACCTTTGGCTTCATTAGACCCCACGTACATCAGCTTCAGTGCATCGCACAGTTGCTTGGCAATTTTGCACTTCTTGAAGCCTCTATAGATGGCATTTGGAAGAGCAGTTTAGAGAGCAGTCATTGCCTTTTGATCTACACCTATTCTTTTTCTATCTTCTTCAGAGTAGTCAGCCACTTCTTTTGGTATCATGCCACCTCCAGCAGCATAGGAGGAGGTGCATGGAATGTAAGGTTCTAAGGTAACAGAATCCCACATCTTACTGTCTTATGACTTGATGAAGCCTTCTATTCTTAGGCACCAAGTATCAAAATCATCAGGAGTGATCAGTGAGGACTTTACCATGGTACAGGTTTCCATATCAGACTTAGAAGTTGCCATTTGAGATGTTAAGTGTTTTATGAGAACTGAGGAGATTTTAGATGGTGAGATCTTACATCAAGAACCTGGAATGCTCTGATACCAATTGTTGGACCGGTTAAGGGAAGTCAATACAATCAGTCTCATAAGAAGGAGAGTGTTAGAACACTTAATAGATCAGATAAGGAACCAGGTTTGAGTATGGGATGCAAAGAACACAAGTAAAACAATGAGACAGAACTCAAGAACAATATATATGGTTTTCAATAATGTTGTATATTAATCTCAAGTTCTTTTACAAGTTTTACAATTCATAAATAAGATACAAAACCTTGAGATACTTCATACTACACTCTACAACCAGCTATACTTTGAAAGTCAGTTGGAAACATTAACAGATAACAAAATCAATGTAGAGTCGAAAGGTAGATTGCCTTTTGACTAGTGACTATGACAAGTCATTGCTCATATTATAATATATTACAATAAGGATAAAAGTACATAAAGTAGAAAGTTACATACTCTAGACCTCAATGTATAGTTGTAAAAGCATGGACCTTTTCACCAACTTATCATAGTTACAGCGGAAAGTGGGTCAGCTTTATACAAAAGTACATCCAAGGAAAGCATATTCTTATTTGTCTTAGGTAGAAATCAGTCTTCACTTCATTTGGCTTAGGAAAACTTTGTCCTTAAAGCTTCGGAAGACTTCATGTTTTGGCTTTGGAAGATTTGGTCTTTGGCTTCAGAAGATTTTACACAGAGTATTTACTATGCATAGTGTAAAACTTCCAAAGCAACTTCTATCTTAAACGTAATGCATGCATGCAGGAAGTATTTGGTTGCTTTGGTTGCATCAGCCTTCTTATATAATCTTACAAAAGCATATTGACATCATGTATCATTTCATTCGAGATATTAATGAGAAAAACTTAATCAAACTAGTCAAAGTTGATTCAAATGAACAATATGCTGATTTGTTCACCAAAGCTTTTGATGAACAAAGATTTAAGTATTTAATCACAACTATTGGAATGATCAACCTTGATTAGTAAATCTCTTTTGAAAATCTTTTAAAAGTACGTCTTGTCTAAATTGTCTTTTAAAATCTAAGACCTGTTACTGTAGGATTCTAAATGCCCAAGACACATAAAATATTGATGTGTTTAGTACGTCATGATCCAAGTCGGGTTATACCCAATAACAAGCTTAGCAAACACCAATTAATATTAAATTGATGATATGATCATGCAATTAAATATTTACACCAAATTTAGAAAATGGGTTTTCTAAATAACTTGTATGAGAGATGGAACAAATTATAAGGATAATTTGTTGATGAATTATTGTTATTCTTGTTATTTAAAAGGGTTTTAAATAACAATAATAATATATGAGT
>BJCO01637290.1:0-11946 GCA_018326465.1 Flaveria floridana | reverse complement strand
TAACATAACACGTAAAGCCACGGGAAAGATAAACATACATCATAATAAGGAACATCAACATACACTATAGCATTACTATACAGGGCATCATCATACATACATAACATACATCACGCATAAGCATGAAACATCATCATCATGCCCTACATACCCTCTAAGGCCTCCAAAAGTTATCTTACATGTACCTACGGGAACTTCCACGTCAAAACTTACTCCTGCGCTTCCCCTCGAAAGTCAGAAGTTAAACCGCATTTCTCTTCGGGTGCAACAGCCCCATTCGGGCGTATGGACACCCTTCAGTCGCGTGGCCTCCATACGAATAAACATCATGCGAATTGACCAATGCGAATGAGCACGTATGCAATTGGACCCTCAGTCGCATGACCTACATGCAACTGGCCCCATTCATGTGGATGGACTCTCAATCATGCGAATGGATACTATGCGAATGGGCACCTAGGCGACTGGACTCTCAGTCGCATGACTCCCCATGCGACTGGTCTCCCAGTTATGCGACTGAACCACAATCGTGCGCCTAAACCCCAATCGCCCTCCAGTCGGCTGTATGGCCTCTAGTCGGTCGCCCAGCCCTAACTGATGCAGAATGCAGTTCATCCCGAACTGCAGCGGCGACTTTCGACCTCCAAACCCTTCCAAACCTTGTTTGAGCTCAAATCAACCCTTCTAATCCATAGGGAAACATACCACGACCTTATTCAAGCCTATCCAAGCCCGAAATCAAGCCCGAAATGAATCATACACATACACATACATACATAAACGGGTTTACACCCAAAATGCCTAAAAACGATTTCCAGATGTTTTCCAGCCCCAAAATCATTCAAAAACGTGTAAAAGAGGGGTCCTAGAACTCACGTGAACGATCCCATCAAGTAGAGCTTCGATTTGACCCGCTACACTTCGATTTTCATGCTCGACGAATCCACCCGAACCAAACTTTTCTCCTCTTTTTCTCTCTTCTTTTCTCCCTTGGCTGAATTTGGCAAGAATGGGGAGGGTGTGGGCTGCCCTCCCCCTTTCATACTGCCACTTATCAAGTTTCTCTCGTTGGCGAGTTTTTTCCCTCGACTTTGGACTTTATTTCTTTTCTTCTTTCGTCGGCTTCAAAGAAAATTTCCGGGTGTTACAAGTCCACCCCCCTTAAACATGTTTCGTCCCCGAAACCTGTTGCTTCTTAATCCATTGCGGGCAATACTGTCTCATCTCTTTTCCAGTCTCCCACCTGGAATTCAATCGCTCTACATCTTTATCAACATACGACTCCTTGTCTACCTTTGACTACTTCCATCAGGGCTTTGATCCCTTCGAGTTTTTCACTCGTAGCCTCAATCGCCTCAATACTTCCCATACGTCATTCGGTGCTCAGCCTTCACTTGTAAACAAGTAAGGCATTTACTCTTGTACTTCACCATATCACGCTTCATACCTGACCACCAATAATCTTTACTCGGGTCTCAGTACATCTGACGGTTGGGATATTAGTATATCCACATACTTTACATCGGCCAAGTAGGCAATACGTCCACGGCTCATGGATGGCTCGCCCGTTCATCTTATGGTGTACGCCTATCCACCCAAGCCTGTCCCGAACGGTCTAGCAGGAACAAACACTTTCTCAATTCTATCATGCAATCCTCTAGGGCATCAGGTAACCTAGTGAATTCATTAATAGCAATCTCTACATCGAAGGGCTCATCGATGTTCCTTCTCCTAACATGCAACTTACAACAGAAAGCAGTAGGAACGAAACTACTACTAGCATCGCATTCAAGGCACAAGTGCACAAACTTAAATTACCAGAAGCGTACCTGACGTCAAGTCAAAGTCCGCTCTAGCCTCCTCTTGGTCATGGAAAAATCTCTAGCCTTCACCCTCTGTTCCCCTTCCTCGTATCGAAGCTTCCTGCCTTTGACTTCTTACAATCCCTGCTCAGATGTCCAGTCTCGCCATAGTCGTAGCACTTAGCCACGTGACAATCCCTCGCCCTGTGGCCTTCCTTCCCACACTGAAAACAGACGTTCAGTCCCCACTTGCATTCCCCCTCATGGCCTCTACCACACTTCCTGCATACCTCTCCTCTTCTTTCTATTCTCTTCCGATCATCGTCCTTCAACGTCATACCTTCAGACACAAATACACCATCATTGTCTCGCCTTCCTTTCTCCTTCTTAACATAGGCTCGCTCCTCTGCTTCGTCCGTTATCGCCATCGCCTCCCGTTCGTCATACAACCTTCCCGCTAGATCAACCGCCGACCTGAACGTGCTTGGTCGGGCAGAGATCATGTGCCTACGGATATCCGCCGGCAAGCCTTGAATATACCTCTTGATCTTTCGCGAAAGAGGTGTCACCTGATCCGGTACCAGCCGTGCCATTTCTTTGAATTTGGTGGTATATTGCTGATGTGTCATTGTTCCCGCCTCCAACTGCAGGAACTCCCTTTCAACTTTATCCATCTCCCGGTGAGGATAGAACTCATCAATCACCAGTCTTTTCAGCTCTGACCATCTCATCCATCCAATAGCCCGGCTACCCTCAACTTGGACTATGTTGTCCCACCAACACAAGGCTGAATCCACAAAAGAGTGGACAGCAAACTTTAACTTTTGGTCCACCCCGCACTCGCTCATATTTCGAACAACTTCCATTTCCCTCACCCATCGGTGAGCAGCAGCAGCAGTGCCATTACCATCAAAAGTTGGGGGCTTGCATCGTTGAAATGCCCCATAGTTACAGCCTCATGCCACCTCCTACACAGGCTCTTCTTCCTCTTCCTCATCATCGGAGAGAACCGTTTCAGCCTCGGGCCGTCTCCTTTCGCTCGATGGTCTACCCCCTTCCTGTCTCTCCCCATCTCTAACAGCTTTTATCACTTCGGTCACCACAGACGGTAAGATCGTCTGCATGGCTTGATGCACTTCTTCCGCAACTGCCTCCCTCATCGAGGCTCTCAGGTTAGCACTCTCATCACCGCCCTTCGGATGAGGGGTCTCAGTTCCCTCAGAAACCACCTTCTCAACTCTAGGCCTGCCTCTTTTGGGCCGCGATGCAGTACCAAGTCCACCACGTGAGGCTTTGGATGATCTACCACCAGCCATCCTCTATCACACACTGAAAGATTCAAACACCAACATGGTAATTCAGGGGAATAGTTCAGTTTATGTCAAGTATAGTAAGTCCCTAATTACAGTGGCCAGTTTTGATTAGCCACTTACTTCACTCTTCGTACCCCAAGCATTACCTATCCTGACTACATCAGTATCTAAATCTACCAGCAACATATAAACCACATAACATGCGCACATAATACCGGTTAACATTAGGAAAATACCTAATAGCACACAGCTACTCAGATTGGCATCCCATCCCTTTTCGTCCCATTCTCAGTTTAAGTTAAGGTTTATTTTGAAAATTTACCCATTTCACTTAAACTTTGGCTCTGATACCAACTTGTGAGGCCCCGTTCCCAGGCACCTCACAGCTAGTCATCATCGCACTTAAAACATACCATTATATAATCTTTACTAAAATCATGCAGCGGAAACTATGAAATACTTTTCATTTTACTATAAATGCTTTTTCAAAGTAATACAACATTCATTACAAAACATCGTTTGTTTTCATTACAATACAAAAGCGTTAAACAAAAGAATGCCATCCCAAAAGAGCTGAGTAGCCTCCTCATGCCATCCTCAGTAACAGTACCTACCAACTGTAAACACATCAAAGTCAGCGTTGCTGAGTGAGTTCTAGTTTTATATTAAAAACATACTTTTCTTTCGTTAAAACCGTTCTTTACTTTCATTCAAAATCAAACTATACATTCGTACATGATCACACATCATACGTACTTACAGATAATATAATCATTATCTTCATCTTTACGTTCGTTAACTTTCATTCATTCTACGTACATCGTTATCTTTCACTTATTTCTAGATCCAGTCAGACTTTACCCTCTTTATGGCACTCAGCCATGATTACTGAGGTCGAATGACACTGATTCCATTTCATTCTTTATTATCGTATTTCGTTAACATTCATTTCATACATTCGTTCTCTTCATCATTACTTTTCTCATTTATCAACTCACGCAATACTCCCGACTCATGTCCGAAGACTGATACTGTGTCGGGGCCTGTAAACAAACCCGACTCATGTCCGAAGACTGACACAGTCCCGAAGCACATGATTCGTTCCTCAATCATCTCATCTCATTCTCACGCACTACCGACTCATGTCCAAAGACTGATACTATGTCGGGGCCTGTACACAAACCCCCGACTCATGTCCGAAGACTGACATAGTACCGGAGCATGCGATCCTCTACCCATTCAACTAGATCCTGTCTCATGCAATATCCCCGACTCATGCTCGAAAGCTGATGCTGTGCCGGAGCCTATACACAAACCCCCGAATCATGTCCGAAGACTGACATAGCACCGGGATACACGACAAAGATCCCATTCGAGTTAATCACCTGGATTGAATTCTATCCGAGTCTGTTGCAACACAAAGTCGCCCACCTCATACATATACTTGCAAGCCTTTCGTTCGTTTATTCATTCATTAAGGCATGCATTCATTCATCATGTTCCTCTATCATTATCTTTCACTTTACGTTACCTAATACTTTCATTTCATTCTTTAACATAACACGTAAAGCCACGGGAAAGATAAACATACATCATAATAAGGAACATCAACATACACTATAGCATTACTATACAGGGCATCATCATACATACATAACATACATCACGCATAAACATGCAACATCATCATCATGCCCTACATACCCTCTAAGGCCTCCAAAGGTCATCTTACATATACCTACGGGAACTTCCACGTCAAAACTTACTCCTGCGCTTGCCCTCGAAAGTCATAAGTTAAACCGCACTTCTCTTCGGGTGCAACAACCCCATTCAGGCGTATGGACACCCTTCGGTCGCATGGCCTTCATGAGACTGAACATCATGCGAGTGGACCAATGCGAATGAGCACCTATGCGACTGGACCCTCAGTCGCATGACCTCCATGCGACTGACACATTCGAGCGGATGGACTCTCAATCGTGCGAATGGATACTATGCGAATGGGCACCTAGGCGACTGGAATCTCAGTCGAATGACTCCCCATGCGACTGGACTCCCAGTCGGGCGACTGAACCTCAATCGTGCGACTGAACCCCAATCGCCCTCCAGTCAACCGTATGGCCTCCAGTCTGTCGCCCAGCCCTAACTGGTGCAGAATGCAGTTCATCCCGAACTGCAGCTGCGACTTTCGACCTCCAAACCCTTCCAAACCTCGTTTGAGCTCAAATCAACCCTTCTAATCCATAGGGAAACATACCACGACCTCATTCAGGCCTATCAAAGCCCAAAATCAAGCCCCAAATGAATCATACACATACACATACATACATAAACGGGTTTACACCCAAAATGCCCAAAAATGATTTCCAGATATGTTCCAGCCCCAAAATCATTCAAAAACATGTAAAAGAGAACTCAACTGAATGATACCGTCAAGTAGAGCTTCGATTTGACTCGCTACACTTCGATTTTCACGCTCGAATCCACCTGAACCAAGGTTTTCTACTCTTTTTCTCTCTTCTCTTCTCCCTTGGCTGAGTTTGGCAAGAATGGGGAGGGTGTGGGCTGCCCTCCCCCTTTTATATTCCCACTCATCAAGTTTCTCTTGTTGGCGAGTTTGGTCCCTCGACTTTGGACTTTATTTATTTTCTTCTTTTGTCGGCTTCAAAGAAAATTTCCGGGTGTTACATTAACATTTAGAAAATACCTGATAGCACGCAGCTACTCAGACTGGCATCCCCTCCCTTTCCGTCCCACTTTCAGTTTAAGTTTAGGTTTATTTTAAAATTTTACCCATTTCACTTAAACTTTGGCTCTGATACCAACTTGTAAGGCCCCGTTCCCCGGACGCTCACAGCTGGTCATTCATCACACTTAAAACATATAAATTATATTAACCTTACTAAAATCATGCAGTGGAAACACTTTAAACAAACATTTTATTTCCTTTAAATAAACGCTTTTGCAAAATAATACATCGTCCATTACAAAATATCGTTCGTTTGTATTACAATGCAAAAACGTTATACAAAAGAATGCCATCCAAAAAGAGCCGAGTAGTCGCCTCATGCCATCCTCAGCAATCACTAACTGCCAACTAGAAACACATTTCATTCGTTAAAACATTTTCTTTACTATCGCATGTGATCACACATCATACGTACATCAAGGTAATATTTATTATCTCCCTTCATCGTTCGTTTCGTACATATCACACATTTCGTACTTACCGCACTTTTCGTGCATGTTTTATTATCTTTCACTTCTATCTAGATCCTGTCAAGCTTTACCCTCCTCATGGCACGCAGCCACGATTTCTGAGGTCGAATGACAAGGATCCTGTTTCGTACTTTATTATTATCTTTAGTTAATGTTTGTCTCGTACTTTATCACTATCAATCGTTAACGTTCATTTCATGCTTTGTCACTTTGTTCCTTTCATACTTTATCATCTCGCTCGTTTCGTACTAATTCTAGATCCTATCTGGCTTTTCCCCCATCGTGGTCCGAAACCGCCATTCCGAGCATAAAGCTCCTTTACTAATTGGCATGAAGCCCGTGGTCCGAAACCACCATTCTAGGCACAAAGCCTGTTGGCATAAAGCCATGGTCCAAAACCACCATTCCGGGCACGAAGCCTCATTTATATTTGGCACAAAGCCCATGGTCCGAAACCACCATTCCGGGCACGAAGCCTCATTTCTAATTGGCACAAAGCCTGGGGTCGAATGACAAGGATCTCGTTCGTACTATGAGTTTAGTCACCTAGACTGGTCCCCCTGTGTATGAACCCTCATGTGTTAAAATCGCATGTTATAATACACAGTTGAGCTATCAACTCACAAAGAATTGTAAACCTCCTTTTATTTGCTTACAAGACTTTCATTCGTTTGTTCATTATGTTCCACTTTTATTATCTTAGGTCTTTTGCTTCATTAAGATAATACTTTATGTTCATTATCATAATCATACCACGTAAAGTCACGTCATCATACGTAATAAGGAACATATCATACAATCATACATAATCATCATCAATCACACATCATCATGATGCATAGGCATCAATCGTACATCATACATACCCAACATATCATCTATGACCTCGAAAGCCAACTTATAGGAACCCCCGGGAACCTCCAAAGTCAAAGCTTACCTCTACACATCTCCTCGAAAGTCAGAAGGTTAAACTGTGTTCTCTTGGGCACTCGAGCCCTATTTGGGCATATGGACACCCTTCAGTCGCATGGTCTCCTAGGCGACAGAACACTTAGGTGAATGAACATAAGGCGATTGGACCCTATGCGAATGGACATTAATGCGGATGAACTTCAGTCGCATGACTCCCATGTGAATGACCCTCAGTCGCACGACTCACATGCGTATGGCCCTCAGTCGCATGACTCACATGCGTATGTACCTCAGTCGCATGACTCGTATGCGTACGGACCTCAGTCTCCTTACTTTCGGTCGCATGACCTCCAGTCGCATAGCCCTAGCTGTGTGCAGAATACAGTTCATCCTGAACCCAATCTGCCATTTTTGGCCTCCAAGCCCTCCCAAACCTATTCTAAGCTCGATTCAACCATCCTAAACCTTAGAAACACATACCACGACACCATTCAAGCGCACACAAGCTCGAAATCAAAACCCATTCGAATCACACACAAACACCCACACACGGGTTCAACACACACACTTCAAAAACAGGTTTTACTATGTGTTCCAACCCCAAATCAGTTGAAAACATGTAAAAGAGGGGTCCTAGAACTGACCCAAACAACACCGTCGAGAAAAGCTTCAATCTAACCCGCCACACATCAACTTTTACGCTCGAAACCAAGAAAACCGAAGCTTGAAACCCCTTTTTCTCCCTCTCTTCTCTCTTGGCTGAGTTTTTGTAAGTGTGGGGGGGGTGTGGGCTGTTCTCCCCTCTTAATCCCCCCCACTCTTCCAAACCTTCTTCCATTTTGGCAAGTTTGGTCCCTCGACTTTGGGCTTTATTTCTTTTCTTTCTTTTTCTTTCTTCTTCTTCTTTCTTTGGTTTTAAAACAAATAATCGGGTGTTACAAAATCAAGTCTTTTGACGAGCTCTTAAGCGGTAAAAAGTCCTGAAACATGTTAAAAATAAAGGGTCAACATAAAGTTGGTGAGGTTTCCATATTTTTCATACATAAATATATAAAAGTTTGCAATTCAAGTCATAAGTTAGTGAATAAAGTAATTATGGATATATAAACAAATGTAACAGTCAAACCTTGACAGTTTACAAGATTACAAGATTACAAAAATATACGATTACCTAAGTGTGTTTGGTTCCCATAGTGCTCAAGAATACGACACTAGGGCCATCAAATAGGTTTGTCAGGCCCATAGATCTATGATGATGCTAGGCTAGAAATAGTTAATGATTGTACATATAATAGTCATAACATGGTAATTACAAAAGTTCAACTAACCGTGACTAATATAATGAATTGCCCAAGTGTTTACAAGATTCAAAGAGTTTACAAGTGCAATGAATATAAGTTTAACATGTTTCACCCCAAAGTGTGAAAACATATAAAAGGGGTATGGAAAAACTCACATGATGTATGTATGTAAGATGATAATAAGAATTAAATGATATCCCAACGTATTCCTTTACAAGACACCTAAACATATATATTACAAGACTAAGATTAATAATAAGATTAACGTTGTAACGAGAACTAGGGTTTCAATAGAATTGTGGGGTTTTACCAAGTAAATAAATTTATATAATGAAATCATTTATATTGTGATTAAATGAAAAGAATTATACTATTTAAGTGTTTTTAATATATAAAAGTAATTAGGCATAATAATTGATAAGGTTTAAATGTAAAATGTAAATAAATCTTTATAATATTTTGAAATAAAATATTATTTAACAATGATTACAATAACGGATTGACCAATGGTAACTTATTAATCTAAACTATTATTTAAAGTATATTTTATTAGAAATAATCTGAAATAATATTTGTAAATAATTTGTGAAAATATATATAGTTTCTGCTATTTTCATGATTAATCCATAATTAAACATAGTGTCCACTAATAATTTAATGATTTAAGTTATTATTTAAAGTCCATGTTTATAAAAATAATTATTCATAACATTTATAAATAATATTTTATTTAAAAAATGTTAAGATGTTTAAATAAATAAATTTACAGAAAATCACTAGGTAACATTTAAAATAAAGAAAGTTTATAAAACTTATTTTTTGTAATTTTTAGGATTTTTATATATTTTTAAAAGGCTTAAAAAGGCCTCAAAAAAAATACTTAAGGGTGCCCAGGTTCGAACCCGGGACCTCAAAGTGGGAGGTGCAAGTGCCTAACTAGTAAACCAGGGTCGTGGCCGTGGTATCACTTGGTTTTACATCCTTTTAAACACAAATAGAAAACAATCTCCAATTCATATGAACCCTAGAACCAATTTTGATCCAATTAAACCCCAAATTGATAATGTTAAAGAAATTAATCTTGGGGCTTTTAATCCCTAAGCAAAACCGAGCAAGTATATGTGTTTGTTTACCTAGTCTAAAGTCGATTTGATGGTGAACACGATGAAGAACAGCCGCGACCAAAATTGAGTATGGTTCAAGATGCAAACGATGATAATAATCAAATTCGTTGTAATCAAATTTGTTGTACATGAAACTCCCACTTGACTTGATTGAAGTGTAGGTCGTCATATAATAGAGAATCAGATGCGAAGTTTCTATGCGTTTCAGGTGTAATTTGGAGCAGTAATCGATCAAGGATAGTTAGATGATTGTTTAGATTCATTTAATTTGATTATTATTAGGGTTTAATATCCGAATGGCTGCGGAATTAAAGACATCAGTTACTCCTTCGATTGAGCTTTGTAACCGGTTCTTAATCGTGATTAATATATGCATTCAAGTTCGAACCATGTGCTAGAAGGATTTGGGGTTAAGTTTCGATCGGTTACATGTGTTTTGGACTGGTCGGAGTTGCGACAAGAGGTGGCCGGAGCCCCGTTGCCGGAAAACCGGGGGTGAAAGAGAAAGAGGAGGTTGTTTTTTTATTAATTACAACTTTGGTCCCTGCGCTTTGAGTTTGGTTACTTTGTAACCAAAGTTTAAGTTTTACTTTTAATAGAAATTACACATTAACCCCTGCAGTTTAAATGCTATAATTTTATGTAAAAACTTATAAATTATAAGTTTTAAAAATTATATTTCCTTTATTTACTTCAAGATTAACACTTATAAGAATATTGTTATTATTATTAATATCACCTTTATTATTTTTATTATCATTATTATTATTATTATTATTATTATTATTATTATTACAATTATTATTATTATTATCTTATTAGTTAGATTATTAACCTTTATAAACTTATTATTCACTTTAATAGTTGGATGATTAACTTTTATATTAAGAATTAATGCCAATCCAAGGAATAAGCATAAGTAACCCTCATAATTCCATAAATGGTATAAATGATCCTTACAAGAATATAATAGGTTAACTTTTTTTATTTAACGAAAATATGAAAGGTTACACTCTAGAACGGACTAGAGGTGATGCAAGTCGGAGAACAATGACTACATCTGTTAATGTCACATCTTAAACGGTATGTCTGATTCTCTGTTTGATATCTATCAAAATTTTGAATATACAAAAGAACGGTGGGATTCCCTTGAATCAAAATATATTCTAAAAGATTATTTAAGTAAGAAATTTTTAGTTAGTAATTTTATAAATTACAAGATTATGGATTCAAGGCCTATCATGGACCAATATAATGAACTATTAAGGATTTTAAGATAGTTTATTCAACATGACATGATGATGGACGAATCCATCTTGGTTTCTAGTATAATTGACAAACAACATTCTTCTTGAAAATAATTCAAACATACTTTAAAACACAAGGAGGAATTGAGTCTGGTCGAACTTGGTAGTCACTTCAGAACTGAAGAGTCTCTAAGGGCTCTCAAGGGTGATAAAGTTAAGGATAAAAACATGGCTGGACCTTCACAAGTGAACATGGTGGAAGAAGGTGAATCATTAAAGAATTCTAATAAGTTTAAAGGCAAACGAAAGTTTAAAGGTGACAACAACAACAAAGGCCCCAACAAGAAGCCAAAGTTAGCACGTTGGAAGTGTCGCAAACCTGGTCATTTCAAGAAGGATTGTTGAGTTGGTAAAGGCAAGAATGATGCTGGTCCAAGTGGATATAAGGATCCTTGAAAGCAACAAGGTCAGATTTTAGTTCTAAATTATAATTCGGGTGAGATTATGTATCATTAACTTCTTTATCATTTTATATGTAGGATGATGATGTTGCTTGGTGGGTTGATTCAGGAGCAAGTACTCATGTGTCTAATGATCTTCATTGGTTCAAGAACTTTCAACCAATTGAAGATGGATCATTATTAAAAATGGGCAATGTTGCAACCAAACCAATCAAGGGAATAGGAAATATAAAGCTTGTGTTTACTATCTGGAAAAAGTTTAGTATTAAATAAAATGTTGTATATAGCCGGGATTTGAATGAATCTGTTGTCTGGTATTGTATTAAATAATTATGGTTACAAACAATTGTTAAAAAGTGACAAGTATATCCAATGTTGTAAAAATCGCTAGGCGCTAGTCGGGCGGCGAGGTGGGGACTAGGGATTAATCGGGATTAACAGGGATTAATCGGGATTAATCGGTTTGGAATTTTTATATATAATTTTCATTTTTATATATATAAATACACATTTTTATATGTAAATTTTATAAATATGTTTAGTTTTATATATATATAAACAACTTTG
>BJCO01637289.1:0-17805 GCA_018326465.1 Flaveria floridana | reverse complement strand
AGGAGCATATGCGAATGAGACTCAGTCGTACGACTGAGCCAGGCTAATGGGCCAGTCGTGCGACTGAGAGATGCGATTGGGGCATTCGTAAGACTGAACCATAAGAATGGTCCAGTCATACGATTGAACCATACGCATGGTCCACTCACACGAATGGGCCCAGTCGCATCTAATATGGGCCGAAGCCTATATATACCAGTTTCAATGTATAGAGAGAGAGGGTTTTGAGAGGGAGTCTGCCCGGAGCCTAAGGGCTGCCGGATGAAAGGGGAGATCATGCTCGATCTCCCCTTGCCAAAAGTATTGATTCTTAAGTTGTAAAGAGCTTAAAATCATTAGGTTTTATCAATGAAATCATTCGATTATTGTTCGTGTTATTGATTGACTTTTGGTTATTGCTGTTATTTATCCTTCCGTCAAGAACACGCTTGGATGTTTACCGATCCAGCGACTTAACATAAGTACTTAAAAGCATATTTAAGCTTTGAAAGTTATATCATAGTTTTTTCCAAAGGTAAATGTCTTATAAGTAGTTATTAGATTTAAAGACATAACGTTCTTCCGAAGACAACTTAATGTCTTCTGCGAGGAAATATATCTAATTTTTTTGGAATTCTAAGAAATATCATTTGAAAAGTTTTCTTTCAAAGTAAACTAGGATTATGTAGATGACGATATAGAAAACTTTGGACACAAAATAATCTTGATTTTAGTTTAAGAAAAAATCTATTGAAAGTTAATCATCCCAATAACTGATACAAGATATTTAAATCTCTGTTCACCAAAAGCTTTTGTGAACAGATCAGCATATTGTTCATTTGTGTTAACTTTGATCCATGTTATCAATCCTTTTTCAAAATTATCTCTAATCAAATGATATCTGATATTGATGTGTTTTGTGCTTGAGTGTTGCGCAGGGTTATCTACGATAGAGATAGTATTGTTGTTGTCTATATGGATGGGAGTCTCTTTGAAGTTGAATCAATACTCCAACATCTGATTTTGAATCCAAAGCACTTGAGCACAATAGCTAGTAGCAGCAATGTATTCAGCTTTAACAGTTGATGCAGATACGGATGATTGTTTCTTCCATTGCCTTAAGACTATTCTTCCACCAATGAATTGACAACAACCCGAGGTAGACTTTGCAGTCATATTAGAGCCACCATAGTCACTATCTGTATATGCATACAGATTGAAGTCAGAATTCCTTGGATACCATATGCCTAGTTTTGGAGCACCTTTGAGATATCTAAGAATCCTCTTGACAACAACTAGGTGTGACATCTTGGGGTTGGCTTGATATCTTGCATAAATGCATGTGGAAAACATGATATCAGGCCTACTGACTGTGAGGTACATAAGAGACCTAATCATAGCCCTATAAAGATGTTCATGCACATACTCCCCGTCAAGATCATGTCCAAGGGAGCGATTTCTTGCTATGGGTGTCTTTGCAACCTTATTCAGTCATGTTGAATCTTGTGGGTATGTCTTGTACATACTTTGAATGACTTATGAAAATTCCATTGTCAATATGCTTCACTTGAATTCTTAGAAAGAATTGAGTTCCACCATGCCACTTATTTCAAATCTATTCTTCCTCATATTCTCAAAGTCTTTGCAGAGCTTTGAATTAGGTGACCTAAAAATAATGTCATCTACATAAACTTCAACCAGCATTAAGTCATTTCCTATTCCTTTAATCAAGAGTGTTCCATCTATAGTACCCTTCTTATTGCCATATTGACAGAGTTACTGAGATAGTGTCTCATACCACTTCATTGGAGCTTGGTACAACTCATAAAGAGCTTTATCAAGCTTGCAGACATAATCAGGATGATCTAGGTCTACAAAGCCAGGTGGTTGTTTGACATACACCCCCTCATCAATCACCCCATAAAAGAAACCACACTTGACATCAAATTGGTAGACCTTGAAATTATTAGATGCAGCAAAAGTAAGGAATATCCTAACGGCTTCAAGTCTTGTCACTGAACCAAAAACATCTGTGTATTCAATCCCCTCTTCTTGTGTGTATCCTTGAACTAGTCTAGCTATGTTCTTGATGACAATTCATCTATCATCCTTCTTACTCCTAAATACCCATTTGGTACCTATGCTGATCTTCCCTTGAGGAAGAGGACATAAGTTTCAAACCTTTTGCCTTTTGAATTAAAGCAGATCCTCCTGCATTGCTTCAACACAACTACCATTCTTTAAAGCTTTATCAAGCTTCTTGGGCTCTATCTGGGACAAGAAACAAGAGTATAGACAAACAACTTTTTATGGGTTTGTACTCTTGTTCTCACCCCCGTGTTAACATCTCCAATAATATTTATGGTAGGATGTGACTTGTGGATCCTAAGCTGAGGAATCACAGCAAGTTTATTGTACAAATCCAAATTTTTGAAAGTCAAATTTGGCAATGGAGTGTCACCCACCACATCAGCACACTTATCAAGAGAAGCTTGATCCAATGAGTATGTGACATCATTGATATTGTCTTCTATGGAATGGTTATCAACATCAAGAAATTCCTAATCACTAGCACCACCTCTATTTCCTCCTACATTGGAAGTTCCTTCATTTGATTTTTAGGTATCTGAGCTAGAATTTGTAGGCACCTCAGATGTAGCAGCTAAATTTGTCATTCTTATACTAATAGGAACTCCATCTGCAGGGTTAGTTCACACTAGAGTGGAATTAGTTTTCTTGCTTGGTTTTCTTAGCTTATGTCTTCAGTCAGGATCTCCTGTTGATAAGTTAGTTGTATATCTTGAAACATTCTCTCAAGATTGGTTAAAACAGTTGGTAACTAAATCCAGATCAAACAACCAATCAGGACCGGAACTTTTCATACTAGGAGTGTGCTCATTGAAAGTCACATTGGCTGACTCCTCAACTACTCTAGTTCTAAGATCGTATACTTTATAAGCCTTAGCTTGGGAAGAGTATCCAATAAAGTGTCCATCATTTAATTTCTCACCAAATTTGGCTCCTTGATCTTTGGTATTCAAGATGGTGCAAGGACATCCAAATGATCTGAGGACAATAATAAAAGGTCTCTTTTTATGCCACAGCTCATAAGTAGTCTTACAATGAGTCTTAAAACTCTATACTGCACATAGTAGGAGGTTGTAAGGCCTCGTTCCCGAACACCTCACAGTTGGACAATCATAGCATTATTACATAAAATAACACATATTTCATTAAATGTTGCAGCAGAATTAAGTTAACAAAAACCATTTATTTCGTTGATAATTACTGTTGTTAAGCAATACAACATTGTTTAAATTACAAAAACATCATTTAATTGCATTACAAAACAACAATATCCTTAAGTGTGATGGATGTCAGTCTTGCCCTGTCGAGTAACTTCCCCAGCGTGCCATCCTCAGCAAAATTTACTTGCCAACTGAAAATGCATAAAAGTCAGTGTTACTGAGTGAGTTCTAGTTTTAGAAGTATTAAAATACCTTATGTGTTTTTTATACGAAAATATACTTCTTGAATAAAATACATTACTTTCGTATACGAGCACACATCATACGTACACCAGAATAACATTGATTATCATCATGATTATCTTTCTCATTCTTCGTTTCATTATTATCTTTCACTTTCTGTCAGATCAATGTGCAATACCCCAAACATTATGCACAAAGCTGATGTTGCCACTGAGGTCTATTTATAGATCCCGAACGTTATGCACAAAGCTAACCCAGTCACCTAGGGTATGCTACAAAGGTCGTGTCAATCTTAGTGATTGACCCTATGTGCATCCTTCGGGTTTGCTAAATCGCACAGCTAATGACAACATGGTTGTGCACCTCCATTCAGTTCGCTTGCAAGCCATTCATTCGTTCATTACGTTCCACTTTTCATCTTTGTTATCTTTCACCTCATTACGTAATACTTTACGTTCAATCGTACATACATTATACCACGTAAAGTCATAACATAATACATAACATATATTATAACATAATATATATGTTTTGAAAACCATTAAAAGATAACACATCATACACACATACACATCATAACCTTCATGACATCATCATGCACACCTAGACCATCACATCATAATAGAGTCTGTCTCACCCATCTACCTCTTAAAACCCCTTATAAAACCCTAAGTCCAAAATGAAGCACATGGAACATTTCAGGCGTATGAACATAAAATTTTCTAAGTAAAACAGTCTAGGTGCATTAGCACTATGCAGGCGCATGAGCCCTACTTAGGTGGATTACCACTCTGCAGGCGCATGATCTCTACTTAGGCGCATAAACACCTAGGCGCATGAGCCAATTCGGGTGCACGGACACTATTTGGGTGTATGACCTACACATAGGGGTCTGGACATAAATTTTGGGCGCATGGGGTACTGTTTAGGCGCATGAACTGGTACTTAGTGTTTTTTAGCAAATATTCTAGGCGCATGGATACTATTTGGGCGCATGAGATACACTTAGGTTTTCTAACTCAAATTTTAGGCGCATGGACCCTTTTTGGGCGCATGGCCAACAATTTACATATTTTTAAGTCATTTTCACACCCAATCTACATTCTAACATGTTTATAACTTAATTGTAGCATTCTAAACATCAATAACAACTTTACAATCCTAAAACATAAGCATTCATACATACATGCATACGGCTAACATACATAACAACTGTAAAAATGTTTTACATGCATTTTCAGCCTCAAAAATGTTTAAAACACATAAAAACCGGGGTCTAGAACTCACCTAAAGCTGTCTTCAAGCTAAACTCCACCAAACTAATGTTACTAAGAGTTCAAACACCTAAAACAAACCACAACAAGCAACCACACACATAATACACATAAGAATCGGTTCTAAGGTTGAAAACACCACAAAACCGAGACAATTATACAAAGAAATGCTTACCAAGAGCAAGAACACCACTTCTTCTTCTTGAAACCTAGAGAGAGACATCTGCTTCTTTTTCTTTCTTCTTTCAGCCGAAAAGAAGATGTGAAAGCATGTAATGGGTGGCCATACTCAAAGAAATAATAAAATATTTGAGTTTTGTACTTTTTACACTTTGGCCCCCTCCACTTTTATTTCTTTTCTCTTCTTGCAAGATACTCTCATTTTCTCTTCTTATTATTTTCTTCTCTTTATCTTGACAAAATTTTCAGGTGTTATAAATCTACCCCTCTTAAGGAGGTTTCATCCCCGAAACCTGTCACTAAACAATCGTGGGTAATGTTGTCTCATTTCCTCTTCAGTCTTCCACGTGGACTCAAAACCCTTTCCGTGTTTCCACTGCACACGCACAATTGGAACCACTTTATTTCTCAATCTTTTCTCCTTCCGATCTATGATTGCCACTGCTTGCTCCATATAATTATGCCGTTCATCCACCTCGATGTCTTCCAGCGGTACAATCACATTTTCATCAGCTAAGCACTTTCTCAAATGAGATACATTGAATGTTGGATGAATTCCACTTAACTCATCGGGCAGTTCTAGTCGATAGGCCACCTCTCCTACTAGTGTGATGATTTGGAAAGGACCTATGTACCTCGGGCTCAGCTTGCCCCTCTTTCGGAACTAGATAATCCCCTTCTAAGGAGAGACCTTCAACATGACTCTATCACCTATGTTGAACTCGATCGGCCTCCACCTCTTATCGGCATACGACTTCTGCCTATCCTTGGCTGCCTTCATAAAGGATTTAATCTTTTTTAACTTTTTTGTTATAGCCTCGATCACCTCGATACTTCCCAACTCTTTCTGCCCAATGACTCCCCAACATACGGGCGTCCTACACCTTCTACCGTATAGCATCTCGTATGGTGGCATGCCAATGCCGGCATGATAACTATTTTTATATGAGAATTCCGTTAACGGTAAGTTATCATCCCAACTTCCTCCAAAATCGATCTCGCATGCTCGAAGCATATCCTCAAGCGTCTTAATCGTCCTCTCAGACTGACCATCTGTTTGAGGATGGTAAGCCGTCCTAATGTGTAGCCTTGTCCCCAACGCATCATAAAATATTTTCCAAAACTTGGATGTAAACCGAGTGTCACGGTCCGACACGATAGACACTGGTACACCATGACGAGCTATAATATCCTTGATGAACAGATCCGCCAGTCTCTCGGATAAATACGTTTCATGGATCGGTAAGAAGTGAGCACTCTTTGTCAAACGGTCGACTATCACCCAAATGGTTTCGTACCCCTCTCACCGTGCGGGGTAACTTCATAAGGAAGTCCATGGTGATGTGCTCCCACTTACACTCATGTATATCCAATGGTTAGATTTTCCCGTATGGCTTCTGATGCTCTGCCTTCACTTACAAACAAATGAGGCATTTACTCACATACTCCTCTATAACGTGCTTCATTCTCGGCCACCGGTAATATTTTTTCATGTCTTGATATATCTTGGTAGTGCTGCGATGAAAGGAGTATCGAGTCTTATGAGCCTCATCCATAATCCACTCCTATATGTCTCCATAATGAGGGATCCACATCCACCCGAAGCGGGTTCTAACTCCGTGGGTATTTTCTCCCAATTCCGAGACTAGACCTCTCATCCTTTCAGGGTTAAGGCGATCTTCTTTCAACGCCTTATTTTGAAATTCTTTCACCTGTGTCATCACGTCAGTGGTCATAACCAATTGATAAGCCTTCACTCGAATCAGCTCGGGTCTCTCCTTTTAGCTAAGGGCATCGGCCACATTGGCCTTACCCAGATGATAATGGATCTCACAGTCATAATCCTTGATGAGCTCTAACCACCTCCTCTGCCTTATGTTGAGATCCTTTTGGTCAAAGAAATACTTTAAGCTCTTGTAGTCCATGAAGATGGTGCACTTCGTCCCGACTAAGTAGTGCCTCCAAATCTTCAACGCGAAGACCACAGTCGCTAACTCCAAATCATGGATGGGATAATTGACTTTGTGGGTTTTCAGCAGTCGGGACGCGTAGGCTATAACCCTTCCACGTTGCATCAACACGCAACCCATTCCTGAGTAAGAGGCATCCGAATATACCACTAAGTCTTCACTCCCTTCAGGTAATGTCAAGACATGAGCTTCAGTCAGCCTCGTCTTCAACTCCTCGAAAGCATTCTCTTGCGCTGGACCCCATACGAACTTCACATCCTTGCGGGTCAATTTGGCCTATCATGGAGATGTATTGAATGAACCTCCTATAATAAGCCGCCAAACACAAGAAACTAGGGATCTCGGATAGTGTCTTTGGACTTTTCCATTGCTTTGCTGGGTCCACCATGATCCCTTTAGAATTCACCATGTGACCTAAAAATTGAACTTCGCACAACCAGAAAGCACACTGAGAGAATTTAGCATATAGCCTCTCCCTTCTAAGTGCCTCCAACACTTCGCGTAGAAGGCCGACATGCTCTTCTTCGCTCTTTGAATAAATCAGGATATCATCAATAAACCCGATCACTGACTTATCCAACATTGGCCGACATACTCGGTTCATTAAATTGATAAAGGCAGCTGGCACGTTAGTTAGACCGAAAGACATAACGAGAAACTCGTAGTGTCCATAACGCGTGTAAAAAGCTGTCTTAGGAATATCTTGCTCATTCACCTTCAATTTATGGTAGCCAGATCGGAGATCTATCCTTAAGAACCAACTAGCACCTTGGAGCTGATCGAACAAGTCATCTATTCTCGGTAGGGGATATCGGTTCTTCACTGTTAACTAGTTCAGCTCACGGTAGTCAATGCACATCCTCATACTACCGTCTTTCTTCTTAACAAACAAGACTGGAGCACCCCAAGGAGACATGCTTGGTCGGATAAACCCTTTGTCCATCAACTCTTGCAGTTAAACCATTAGTTCCTTCATCTCAGTCAGAGCTAATCGATATGGCGCTTTGGCAACGGGTTGGGCATCGGGTATCAAATCAATTTGAAATTCAATCTCGCAATCCGGTGGCACACCTGGTAAGTCTTCTGGGAACACGTCTAGAATGTCACATACATCTGGTACATCAAACAATTGTGGTACTGACGCATCCACATGCTTTACATAAGCCAGGTAGGTACTACATCCCCGTTTCATGCACTTCTCTACCACTGCCATCGAAATCACCTTCAGAACCGTAGTGACGCGATCACCGTAGACCGTCATCGAACTTCCATCGGGCGTGATTAATCAAATCATCTTCTTGTGACACACGATATTTGCCTCGTAGGCTGCTAACCAATCGATTCCTAGTACTACGTCAAATCCCGGTAGACTTACCAATAGCAGAGAACCTAGGGCCTTCTAGTTATATGTCACAGTCTTCTATCATATCAGAAATTCTGGTAGACTTACCAATAGCAATTTCTACATCAAAGGGCTCATTAATACTTTTACTACTAATAGGCAACTTAGCAAAGAAAGCAACAGAAATGAAACTGCTACTAGCATCAGAATCAAATAATGACCCTTGCCTCCTTCCGGGTCATCATGAGTGCTCTAGCAGTTACCCTCTGCCCCTCATTCTCTGTCATCTTCTTCACCCCAGAACTCTCGACCCTTGGCTTCTTGTAATACCTACTCACATGTCCCTCTTCATCACAGCTATAGCACCTCAACACCTTACAATCCCTTGCAATGTGGTCGAGCTTCCCACACTTGAAGCATACATTTAACCCCAACCTGCACTCACCAGTATGCTCCTTCCCACACTTACCGCACCTCTTTACCCCTGAACCTGCTAAAATCACCCATCGATCATCCACCCTTTCCTTCTTGTTGTTTAGGGTGAAACCACCATGCCCAAACCATTTCCTGCTCTAGTTCCTATCACCACCACTCGTCTTCTTCACATTCACCATAGTCTCCTCCCTTTTATCATATAACCTCCCAGCCAGATCCACTGCCGACCTAAAAACGCTTGGTCGGGCAGCAATCAAATGCCTATGCATATCGGTCAGCAATCCCTGCCCATACCTCTTAATCTTCCTCAACACCGGCGTAACCTGATTTGACACCAGCCTCGCCATTTGGTTGAACTTGGTAGTGTACTATTGGTGTGTCATGGCGCCCGCCTCTAATTACAAGAACTCCATCTCAATCTTATCCTATTCCCTGTGAGGACAAAACTTCTCAATCACCAGCTTCTTCAGTTCTGGGCACCTCATCCTGCCAATGGCCCTACTACCCTCAGCCTGGACAATGTTGTCCCACAAGCACAAGGCTGAATCCACAAATGAGTGGGTAGCAAACTTCACCTTCTGATCATCTCGGCACTTACTGATATCAAGTATCGCCTCTATCTCCCTCACCCATCGGTGAGCAGCAACAGCATTGTCATTCCCATTAAATGTTAGGGGCTTGCATCTTTGAAATGCCCTATAGTTACAGCCCCATGCAGTTTCCTGCACAACTTCCTCCTCCTCCTCACTCATGACAACCATCTCAGCCTCCGGTTGTTCTCTTTCTCCTCTCTTAGCGGTCTTCCTTCTTTCCTTCTTTTCCTTCTTTTCGTCCTCTCTCAAAGCCTTAATCACTTTATTCATCACAAACAGCAGAATCGTTTGCATGACTTGATGAACCTCCTCAACTACTACCTCTTTCACCGAGGACCTTAAGTTCTCACTCTCATCACCACCTTCCTCGTGATGGATCTCGGCCTCTTCACATGCCGTTTCAGTAGCTCTTGCCTTGTTCTTTGTGACACGTGGTCCAGCACTACAACCACCACGTACTCCACCTCGTGAGGCCTTTGATGATCTACCACCGACCATCTCTAAACACTATAAGATTCAAACACTAACACGGTCATTCCAGGTAATAGCTCAGTTTATGTCAAGTACAGTAAGTCCCTAATTACAGTGGCCAGTTGTGATTAGCCACTTACTTTACTCTTCATACCCTAAGCATTTCCTATTCTGACTATATCAGTATCTAAATCTACTAAAAGCACATAATTCAAATAGTACACGCATATAATACTGGTTAACACTAAGGAAAGAAATACCTGATGGCACGTAGCTACTTGGGCTGGCATCCCCGCCATTTGTCCCATTTTCAGTTTAAGTTTAGGTTTTTGAAAATATTTACCCAATTCTCTTAAAATTTGGCTCTGATACCAACTTGTAAGGCCCCATTCCCGGAGACCTCACAGTTGGACAATCATAGCAGTATTATATAAAACAATACATATTTCATTAAATGTTGCAACAGAATTAAGTTAACAAAAACCATTCATTTTGTTGATAATTACTATTGTTAAGCAATACAACATTGTTTAAGTTACAAAAACATCGTTTAATTGCATTACAAAACAACAATATCATTAAGCGTGAATGGATGCCAGTCTTACCCTGCCGAGTAACTTCCCCAGCATGCCATCCTCAGCAAAATTTACCTACCAACTGAAAATGCATAAAAGTCAGTGCTACTGAGTGAGTTCTAGTTTTAGAAGTATTAAAATACCTTATGTGTTTTATATACGAAAATATACTTCTTGAATAAAATACATTACTTTTGTATGCGAGCACACATCATACGTACACCAGAATAACATTCGTTATCATCATCATTATCTTTCTCATTCTTCTTTTCATAATTATCTTTCACTTTCTATCGGATCAATGTGCAATACCCCGAACATTATGCATGAAGCTGATGCTGGGCCTGAGGTCTATAAATAGACCCCGAACATTGTGCACAAAGCTGACCCAGTCACCTAGGGTATGCTATAAAGGTCGTGTCAATCTCAGTGATTGACCCTGTGTGCATCCTTCGGGTTAGCTAAACCGCACACAGTTAAGCTAACAACAACATGGTCATGCACCTCCATTCAATTTGCTTGCAAGCCATTCATTCGTTCATTACATTCCACTTTTTATCTTTGTTATCTTTCACTTCATTACGTAATACTTTACGTTCATTCGTACATACATTATACCACGTAAAGTCATAACATAATACATAACGTATATTATAACATAATATATACATTTTGAAAACCGTTAAAAAGATAACACGTCATACATAAATACACATCATAACCTTCATGACATCATCATGCACACCTAGACCATCACATCATAAGAGAATCTATCTCACCCATCTACCTCTTAAAACCTCTTAGAAAATCCTAAGTCCAAAATGAGGCACATGGAACATTTCAGGCGCATGAACATAAATTTTTCTAAGTAAAACAAACTAGGCGCATTAGCACTATGCAAGCGCATGAGCCCTGATTAGGCACATTATCACTATCCAGGCGCATAAACCTACTTAGGCGCATCAACACTTAGGCGCATGATCCAATTTGGGCGCATAGGCACTATTTGGGCGTATGACCTACACTTAGGCGTCCGGGCATAAATTTTGGGCCCATGGGATACTGTTTAGGCACATGAACTGGTACATAGTATATTTTAGCAAATATTCTAGGCGCATGGATACTATTTGTGCGCATGAGATGCACTTAGGTTTTCTAAGTCAAATTTTAGGCGCATGGACCCTGTTTGGGCGCATGGCCAACCATTATACGTATTTCTAAATCATTTTCAGACCAAATCTACATTCTAACATGTTTATAACTTAATTATAGCATTCTAAACATCAATAACAACTTTACAATCCTAAAACATAAGCATTCATACACACATGCATACGGCTAACATACATAACAACTGTAAAAATGTTTTACATGCATTTTCAGCCCCAAAAATGTTTAAAACACATAAAAACCGGGGTCTAGAACTCACCTAAAGCAGTCTTCAAGCTAAACTCCACCAAACTTGAAGTTACCAAGAGTTCAAACACCTAAAACAAACCACAACAAGCAACCACATGCATAATACCCATAAGAATCGGTTCTAAGGTTGAAAATCCCATAAAACCAAGCCAATTATACAAAGAAATGCTTACCAAGAGCAAGAACACCACTTCTTATTCTTGAAACCTAGAGAGAGAGACTTCTGCTTCTTTTTTTTCTTCTTTCAGCCGAAAAGAAGATGTGAAAGCATGTAATAGGCGGCTATACTCAAAGAAATAACAAAATATATCAAGGATTTGGTTCTTGAATTCAGTTCTTTGATTACATATTATGGTTTTGACTTTGTGATCACATTGATTCTTAATTTTTAAAATAAAGTTATTCAAGATCTCAGGAGTCTTATCCTTAGTTTTAAGGAAGAATACCCAAGTAAATCTTGTGAAATCATCAGTTATCTTCAAACAATATGAGGTTCTTCCTAGACTCAATACCCTAATAAGGCCAAAGAGATCCATATGTAATAAATGTAGGGGTGTAGTGATGGAGTTCCTTTCCTTTGGCTTGTGAGACACTTTGTGTTGCTTCCTTTTCAGACATGCAACACAATGGTCATCACTAGTAAACTATTTCTTTGACATTATAGTTACCAAATCGTTCTTTATTAATTTATTCATGTTTTTAAAGTATACATGGCACATTCTTTTATGCCATATGAAAGACTCATCACTATTCGCTTTAGACAGAAAGCAAGAAACTTCTCCTGAATAGGATGTTTCTTACAAATCCATCTTGTACATGTTCCCTTTTCTTGGGGCTCTGAGCAGGCTATGCTTTTGAGGAATGACCAACCGGGGCTTGAGAACACTGCACTCATGCCCAGTGAATAGCATGTTATGTCTCTTATCATAAATATGGGATACACTCAGTAGATTGTACACAAGCTCTTTGAAAAAGTTTACCTTCTCAATGCTAAGCTTACTATTTGTGACCTTGCCCCTTCCAGTAATGTAACCACCTAAATCTCCACCAAAAGCAACTGGCCCTCCATTAATTTTCTTAAGTTTTAAAGCAAAGAGCCATTACTTGTCATGTGAACAGCCACTGTCAATGATCCATACATTCCTTTTGGTCTTTAGTTGTTCTTGCACAAAAAGACATGGTTAGTTACATTTAGAAACCCAAGCCTTATTGGTCTTGGGCTTGTCAAAGTGAACTAAATATAATGCAACAGTGAGTGGTCCTATATTCAAGATTTAAGGATCATTTACTGTTATTGATGAAGAACTTTCAGTCACATGGTCTTCCTTTATATTCCATACCATCTTTGGAAGATTAGACTTAACCTTCAATACTTTGAAAGTTTTGATGACTTCAGAAATTTTGAAGACTAGACCTTCAGAAGAGCTTGCATCCACTGCAACAGACTTCAGTACTTCAGAAGCATTCCTTTCTTCCAAGACTAAATTTTCTTTCAAAGACAAGTTTTTACTTGTCTTATTTTTCACTTTGGAGCTTCTAAAAGGAAAAGATTTTCTTTCTGAAGCTATCTTCTTCATCTTCTAAAAAGTCTTCTTCTTAGCCATATGGATAGTACTTTTAGGATTGTAGAAGCAATCCTTAGTAAAATGAGAAGTACTACCACACATGATGCATTTAGTTGGCTTCCTTCTAAAAGTCTTCTTTTTATTAGGAGGTTGAGCTTGATCACTTTCCACTTCCATCTTCATCTTTACAAATGATGTAGCAGGCTTCTTAGGGTGAGGCATGCTCTTGAAACTGGATGTTTCAGGCTGTGTAGTAGCGGTGCACAGCTGATCAGCCTTCTTTTCTTCAAAGGATTATGTTGGATATGAACTAGAACTCTTGGTACTGGATTCTATAGATGAGTCTTCAGCCTTCACTTCTTCAAATCCTTCAGAGATAAAGACTTGTTTTTGCTTGGAGTTGAAGGTGGCATTGATCTCTTGAGCCTTCTTTGATTTCTCTTGGCTGCTCTGATCTAGTTATTTCTTTTGGACTTGATCATCCCTTATTCTTTCCTCTACTCAGGAGAAAAGTGACACTTCTTATGATGATCTTCTTCACTCACCTCAGATCCATCCTTCACTATCCCCTCTTCATCTTCATCATCTTCTTGAATGGGGTCTATGAGGGAAGCTCATCTTGACAAGTTTCACACCTTGGAGAGGGGAAGCTCATCTTGACAAGTTTCACACCTTGGAGATCTTACAGATAGTAGAGTGTGTGGAGGAGCAATCTCAGTAGATCTCAATCCATGCTTATTTTAATGATGAATATTTGCATGAAAGGATGAAGATATAATGTTCTTGAAGGTCTCTTCTTTAAGAACACATTTTTCTACCATGGCTTTGCTGATCACAAGCTCATCCTAGCATTCAGTTAACTTGGTAATAAGATTTTGATTTGAGTCCTGTAGTTAGTGTGTTCATACTTAAGAGTTGAAATGGTTTTCTCTAGATCTTCTATCTTAAGTTTATAGTCATTTTTAGTTTTTTTTAAAATCAGCTTTTAAGATGTTTAAGGACTTAAGTTCGGACCTCATTTCCAAGTTATAGGACCTGTATCTATTAACTTTAGCAATACATTCAGGAGTACAAAGATGTTCCAATACCTTGGCTTTTTTATGATCAACCATTAGTGCTTGGTTTGGAGATGCATCTTTAAACTGAAAGATCCAATCAAAACCTCATTTTTCAATAATAACTAGGCTTCTCAGTCTATGGAGCTCCATCAGTGTAGTTTGGTTTAGGTGCTTGGCCACCATTTGTCCTTGGTGCCTTGCACTCCCTATCAAAGTGTCCTATTTTATTACAGTTGTAACACTTCACCTTTCTTTTATTCAGCCTAAACTTTCTACTAGTTGCATTGCTGGAAAACTTCTTGTCTGTCCTCTTATACAACGTCTTGGCTCTATGACTATGAAGAGTCATCTCCTAGACTATCTCCATGTACTCCAGATCATCTGGATGGATACAGACCAAGTCTTCAAGAGTGAAAAGAAAGTTGACATTGCTTTCATCAGTAGACACAAAGGCTTGAGAAAAGCTTGTCTCTTGGAATATGCTTCCTTGGATGTAGCTCTCCCTTGGTGTCTCCAAGAAGGTGATTAAAGGCCATTTTGTGAGTTTTCATGGTAGCAGATGAGATGATGCTATGGTTATTTACAATCCCTTTCAAGCACATGAAGCGCTGAACTCTGCTCATTGTTGGAGTTGCCAGATAGATTTTGCATGTTCGTCTTCATCTGGTATCCACTGAGGCTACTATACAACTCAGTGATAGTAAGGGTTTTAAGGTTTTCAGTCCTTTTAATGACCATACAATAGTGTGTCCATTGTCTGTGAAAAGAACACATGAACTTCCTTACAATGTCCCTGATCTCAAGAGTTACTCCAACATCCATTAAAGTATCTACAATCTTAACATACCTGAAGTATTGTTGAGTCATGGTTTCACCTGTCATGAAGGTGAAGTTCTCAAACTGCTGCATCAAGAGGTCTTTCTTGTTCTCTTTTGCTTCATTAGACCCCTCATACATAAGATTCAGTGTATTGCATAATTGCTTAGTAGTTTAGCACTTCTTGAAGCCTCTGTAGATAGAGTTTGGAAGAGCAATTTGGAGGGCGGTCATGGATTTCTGATTTACAACACTGGTTCTTCCAGTCTTCCTTTGAGTAATCAGCCACTTCCTTTGGTATCATGCCACCACCAACAACAGCTAAAATGGTGCATGGTATATGAGATCCTGAGACAACAGATCCCCACATCCTGTAGTCTTGAGACTTGATGAAGCCTTCTATTCTTTGGAACCAAGTATCAAATTCATGAGGAGTGATCAGTGGAGATTTTGTCATAGTACCGGTTTCCGTATCGGCTTTGGTAAGAGCTGTCATTTGAGTTGTTTAACTGTATTTTGAAACTGAAGGAATTTAAGATGGTGAGATCTTAAAATCAAGAGCCTAAAATACTCTGATATCAATTGCAAGACCGTTAAAGGGGGTCAATGTAACAGTTTCACAGTGAGGAGAGACTTAGAACACTAAAAGATCAAATAGGGAATCGGGTTTTATATTAATGATACTAAGAACACAAGTAAATATGAGATGGAACAAGAAGAAAAACAAGATAGTATTTGATTTTAAAGAATGTTGTATATTGCTCTCAAGTTCTATTACAAGTGTTACAAAGCATAAAATAAAGACAAGTACTTGAAACAATTTTTACTACATCCTACAGCCGGCTATACTTTGAAAGCCACCTGGAAACACTAATCTATGCAATAAGATTGATGTATAGTCAAAAGGCAGATTGCTTTTTGACTAATGACTATGACATGCCATAGCTCACATCCTAATATATTACAAAAAGGATAAAAGGTATAAAAGTAGAAAGTTATAGACCAATGACCTTAATCTACAGTTGAAAAAAGTATGGACCTTTTCAACAACTTATCTAAGTTGGTGAGTCTTCAGAGGTGGCAGCAGAAAGTTGTTCAACTTTAGCAAAAGGTGATCAGAGAAAGCATGTCTTCTCTATCTTCAGAAGAAATCAGTCTTTGGCTTTGGAAGACTTTGTCTCTGAAGCTTCAGAAGACTTTGTCTCTGAAGCTTCGGAAGACTTCATCTTTTGCTTCGAAAGATTTTACACTTAGCATATTTTTCATAAGTTGTGTAAAACTTTCAAAGTAACTTTCCCTTGTACTTCACACACATACTGAGAGCTCTTTGGATGCTTTGGTTGCATCAGCCTTTAAGTGTAGACCTTACAAATGTATAGGTACATATACAAGTTAATCTGTTAGTCACATAGTCATAGCTTTGCTTGTTTTACAATGTGATCATTTATGTAACCGAAGCATTAACTTGATAGTAATACAAAGCATATATTCAAAATGATATCATATGTTCATTGTTATTCTCGAATCATCACGCAAACTAGATTCTGCATACTTTACATTAATGAGTTGACATTAATCTTTTTAGTAGATCCAAGTCAGTTTGGGCCTTTACAAACTTTGTTGATGTTACCTCTTCTAGCACATATAGGAAGATATTAGAAAAAGTTCTTAGTTATTGAATTTTAAGTATTAACTAGAGTTAAGTATGATTTTTCACTAGATGGTTTGACAAATATAATGGTTTCCATCCTTTATTCATCTAGGACATTGTATGCTTTTATATTTTTCATTTCCATTCATTTGACTAAGGGGTTGTTTTACAATTTCTGAATGATTAAATGTTGAACCAATAAGTGGTCTCAACCATTAAGTGTTGAACCACTAAGAGGTCTGAACCATTAAGGGCTAGTATATCACTTAACTATTTAAAGGAAAATATCTGACCAATTCAAATAATAGGTCTTGACCATTTAGCATTAGACCTCTTAACCATTTAGCATTACTATAATGCATAACCATTAAGAGTCAAATGTGTAAACCATTCAGACATTTGCTCGCGAAACAAATAGTCTGAACCATTCAAACATCTTAATCACTAAGAGGCTGATTAAGATGTTACCAAATAACCCCTAACTTTGCTAATCCATTCATTTTATAATAAATGCTTGAGTTTTAAAAAGAATATTGTTAGACCAAAAGAACCAATTAGCCAGATCAGAAAAACCTTTAAGTCTCACAAGACATCACAACAACTGCTGAAGACCTCAACAGCTGATGATGACAAATACTGAAGATCATCAGCTGAAGACTAAAGTGCTGAAGACTTCATCTACTGAAGAATAAAGTACTGAAGAACATCAGCTGAAGATCAAAGTACTGAAGATCATCAGCTGAAGCACAAAGACTGAAGACAAAGACTGAAGACATCAGCTGATGACAACAACTGAAGTCATCAGCTGATGACAACATCTGAAGTTCAAGTTTGAAGTCAAGTGCTGAAAGCTTCAGAATTTGTCACAACAGCTGAAGAAGTATTCTTCAGTTGTTGTGATGGTTTACCTTTCAGCACTTTCTTATCAGTAGTTGTCTTTTGTATTTCAGTAGTTTGTAAAACGTCTGAAGAGCATGTTCTTCAGA